>RAOH01000221.1:0-45500 GCA_009804965.1 Neurospora sp. FGSC 26632 | reverse complement strand
GATCTACACTTTCTTGGACACTCTTTCCCTGCAGGCCGCTCTTCCGACCGCGCTGCGGCGGCGGGGGGGCGGGGGGCGAGGACTGGGCGGGGCGGGGAGGGGTACTGGCCGCCTCAATCTCGGGAGGCGAAGACTGGGCAGGGCGGGGAGGGGTACTGGCCGCCTCAATCTCGGGAGGCGAAGACTGGGCAGGGCGGGGAGGGGTACTGGCCGCCTCAATCTCGGGAGTCGACCAGTCGACACCCGGAGTGCCGTAGTCCGGGAGACGGAGTTCTTCCTCATCGGCGGGGGTGGCCAACTCGCTGGAGTCGAAGCGTGTGCGGCTGTATCTGTACAAAACGGCACTTGCCGCCGCGTCACTCTCTTCGTCCTCTGTTGACGGAATAGGGACTTGAAAGCGGAAAAGGGGAGGAGGGCGACGTTGGGCCTCGACTTCGAGGGCGCGACGGATTAGGTCGATGGACCGTTCTTGACTACCTGTCGCAGCCTCGGAGGGGGTTTGGGAGAAGAGCCGGTGGGCATCTTCGCGACGGAGAGGAGGGGGAGGGGCGCCGGACCTTGCGCGGCGCGGGTCGGGTTGCTGTTGTTGTTGGTTTGCCGCTTGGTTTGCGGCCTGACGGCGAAGGGCCTCGCTTGAGGGGGAACGGTAGAAGGGGAGTCCCATGGTGGCGGTTGTTGTTTTATAGAGGATATAGAAGTTGGGTAAAGCGTGTGTGAAGATTGCGTCAAGGGATCTTAAAATCTGCTTTTGCTGATCTTCCTGAGTTGTTGAGTGGCGGAAGGAGAAAGAGAAGAATTGCGATCAAGCAGGAGGGGTATAAATACTCTAGAGGTGACTCACTACGACGAGTTCCCAATCTCAGGTGAATGGGTTATGGACTTCACTGAAATCTTATTCAGACGACATGGACAGGAGGGGAGGAACAGATGAAACACTGCCAGTTGTAGCCATATTCACAAGCCTTTCTCATCTGAAGTTAAGCAGCAGTGTCAACGGGCCATTTCTCTCCTGGAGCCGTCAAGTTCACAGAGAGGCATGACCCAAACGAGACTTCGTGATCCACTGCAGCTCGGTTTGCTATTGTTCCTTCACTGGCATCACAGACTAGCGCCTTCATCTCATCTTGAGTCCCTCCACCTTCCTGAATGTCCAGACCCTCTCCTTAGCAGCTGCTACGGCTGTCAATACCGTGAGTAGATGTTCAATGATGGCGGCAATCTGCTCGGTGCTGGGTTTATTCTTGCTGCAGCCAAACCAGTGACTTGCGGTTTTCTTCCAAACGAAAATTTTCTGGCAGATGGAACGAGTATTTCCCGCGTGAGGGACCAGCCTGTGAATAACACAGCAAACGCTCTAGTTGGGCCGAAGCAAATTCCGTCCTTCCTGTGACACGATAGTGTGTCCACAGAACCAAGTGGAAGCCATCCATCCGTTCCTCCCTCTCGATTCTGAGTCCCAGTGCCTTTTCCTGAATTCAATACAGTATACTCGCCCGTCTACGATCTCGTGGTGGCCACCCATCGGAGGCGGCTCTGAGCTGTAGGGCTCGGGATAGGTCGGGTAGCTAGGCTTAGGCAAGGGCCGCCTTTTGCCGATTGACAAGCCACGTCTCCTCCCTCCAGTGGGGTGTCGTCTCCTGAGGTCCCGAGGAGGAGAAATCAGAATGTAATTTGAGTTTGATGCATCACGGGCATGAATGTCCAACTTGGGGTGCTTCACGAACGTAGCAGCTGCTACAATAATATCCACCTAGATGAAGGATTCGATACAAGACCCTCCTTCGTTGGGGGCCAGGCTTCTTTTCCAGGCATTCAATACACCTAGTTGCGTCAGGGAAATGGACGTGATTCTCGGAACACTTCACACATAGTGATAGTGTCTCCAGTAAAACGACCCAGTTGTCGGGTGGCCTGGCGTAGGGATCTTCGGCGAGCAGATTGTCTTGGGCGTAGGCGTCTATGACGGCAGTATCTGGCGAAGAGTCCGTTCCTCTATTTGTGGTGAGCATTCTTGTCCACCTGACGCTGGGTGCATCTCTTGTCGTGCTTTCCAGCACAGTTGTCGTCTTCGTGGTAGCAGTTGCTACAGAACGAGGTGACGACCATTGCGCGTCGGATGACTTAGAAGGCACGAGCGGGCGAGCCGCCCCCCCCTTCTAAGCGTGGGCGGTGCACCCGGCACGACGACCCTCCTCCGATCAGGTTCCAGTTCGCCAATCTGCCTGATCAGGATGTCAACTTAGGGTTAGGTAGGAAGGGTGAGGACCGCGTGGTGGTTCAGACAGTCCGTTGAGACCAATTTCAGAGTGTTGGTAAACGGGGACTCTTCATGCTTATGGGGCAGGATGTTTATGTGTTCCGGAATTGCATTGAACAGTAGTTTGATAAAATCACAGGGAAATAACGGAGGGAAATATTTAAATCAACGACGATGCTTGCCATTCGTGCCACGCTCTTAGGCTATCAAACTCTAGATCCCTCCAGGTCAACCTTTCCTTGACCAAAACAACCTTCAATGTCCCCTCATGTTCCATCTATTCAGTCCCTCCAGCAGGTAAGCACTCCCATTTGTCTCACCAGCTTGGGTGGCCGTACTGCTTAGCCCGGGTCTCCGTAGTCGAGGCCGGCTTAGGAAGGGGCGCGTAGGGAGGGGGAGGTATGCCGGTTGGGCGAGCTTGTGCTTGTACTTGTGTGAGAGGCCTGGCACTACCAGCGGGAACCAAACGCGCTGCTGGAGCTGGAAGCTCATTCGACGTAGCTTGGGAGTCGCCCACTGTCTCTTCACGCCTCCGTTCTTGGTGAGCATAGTTACGGCTTGCCGATACGGAAAGCGGGTAGCTGGGGGGATTCTCCAACGTGTCGCGGTTGAAGCCAATTGAAGCTTCTCCAGCCGTAGGACGAAAGGTGTAGGGTGGGGCCTCTGTTCCATTGATGTCTGCCTGGTGCTCCGAAGAGGTTGACGGGAAGAACGACGGGAAAGGTTCTGCTGCTGTTGGAACTCGGGCTTCATTGACGCGATCTGGACGGCGTGGATCGGGCATATTCTGGGATGTTTTCGGGGCGACGTTGCGACTTTAGTAGTTTGTTTTGAATCAGTTTGGTGGAGGTGATAACGGGGGAGGTCCCAGGAATAGGTAAGGCAGTAGATCTGTCGCTTTATACAAAATCTAGTCAGTTATATTCCCATGATTCATTGCTAATCGCGTCGGAGGTCCGAAATAATGACTCCTTGATCCTACCACTCACCTTCTGTTCCCTGCTTGTTTGTCCATGGCCATGACCAACAAGCCCATTGTCAAATGACCCTTGCTACTCATTCTTTGTGGGTCGCCCGTTTACTCTCCATCCCGTTGTTCTCTGCTTGGTTTCCTCGAGGTTACTGAAATCCACAAGATCCAACCAAGGTTAATAACCTCAGCGGTATCCTTGGTCACGTAGTTGCCGTGTTCTTCGCAGGTGGTCGCTCATTATTCTGCAGATTCGCAGTCACTATACTTGCGTCGACAGTTCCTCTTTGCTGGCTTATTTGTGATATGTGGGAAGCGTTTCTACGTCGGGCTTCCAAACCACAGCTGACCGTAACTGCACTCGAGGGCAACGACTTCCCAGTCTCCATCCATGCGTAATCACCAGAACAGGTTCCCTGGCCTTCGATGTTTCGAAAAAGGATTTCGACCTTCAGATGTTGATGGCAGCATGTGGTATGGTGGAAGTCGGTTCCCTTATATGCTACGCTTTCCATGCATTGGACATTGCCTGTTTCTCGTGATGGAAGAACGGCATCATCGGCTGCGAGTATGGTTCGAACCAGGTATTTATAGAGGTGGGTATTTCCCTCGTTGTCGAGTCTTGAACAAATTGTCGCAATGTTTCGCGCTTCTTTGATGGTGCGACAGGACGCTCGAATGGTGCCAGAATGGTATAAGCTCTATGACCCTACTTCCGTCGTCTAGTCAGCAAGATGTCCTTGTCATTCTGTCCACGCTGAAGGTGCTTACCACTTCGAGTCAGATCCAATATTATGTACTGTTGTATCACCAAGTCAAAGCTGGCCACCTCTCCACTGCAGCGAGCCTTTTGTGGGCGATTTTTATGAGGTCCCCAAAACGAGGGTGTTACGCGAAGAAGTGATGCGTGACCGTGATGACGGCAGGACTGACGATAACTGTCAGTACTGCTGGGAGCCTCCACCTGGAACCTCACACAGCGATCACAAGCGACTGTGCAAAATATGGTAGGTAGATGATTGATTGATAGCCAGAAAGGCACCAGCGAGGCAGAGCCTCTTATACTGGTATGACATGCGCCTGACTCAACCAGGAGTGCAGGCTTGCCCATGTCACGACCAGTTCTGGTGAGATGGGTCAACCATGATCCATAGCGAACCATAGCAGAGGGTCTTGACTTAGTCTTGACATGAGAAAGGGTTCTGAACGGATAGATGAGCGGGCGGTAGGAGGGGACAGAGCCGGTTGAGGTCGTGCTGCGTCGACAACGTTTTGGGGGCTTTGGCGAGCGATTAGGGGGTGTAGAATGCTCGCCATCTTGTGGATGACGGTTCAGTCATGGAGATGATGAGCTCTATCAGTTCGTTTTGGGTTCAGCGTGGGCTCATCGTCAAGGCCGTAGCCGTGGCGCCTGAAGAAGAAGGCGACCTTCCCTATTGTCGAGCGATCGACTGGGGGCTCGGAGATCGGATCTTCGGAGAATAGTCGTGGATTGGATTCACATTGGCTGTATTTCGAGGGCGGTCGAAGGAAGTTGGTTGAATTTCGCCGGAAGACATGCAAATTCGCGGCTCTCTGGATGTCGGGGTCAAGGTTGAACGAAAGTAGGCGCGACCGGTCCAGCTCGTCTCTTGGGCGGCAGAAATGCAGTTGCGCCTCACAATGGGCTTGCCCCATGCTGCCGTCAGAGATGTAACGGACGCGCATCGCCCTTTCCTGACATTCACTCATGCAGCTCCCGACACGAGACCGGTAACATTGCTCGGCAGGCAATTATCCATCAGCCCGTCAACGTCTACCTGAAAGGTTGCTGCCGTCCAGTAACAATCTCCAAGTAGATTTTCACCTTGTGTCATTTTTGCTCTCGACGGACCCAGGCGGCTAGCCATGCCTCAGGTATTCTACGTATGCCCCCAATTCAAATTTCCCCAAGTCAAGACACACATCCGAGCGAGATTGTCGCGATGCTATATTCCGCGCCGTGTGACAAAATGACATGGGCTCCAATAGGCCAGCAAGGAACTTCGCAATACACAGTAGAAGAAAAGCAGCTAACCCTTTGCGATCCTGACTCCAGGTCCGAGCTGATCGAACCGCATGACATCTTGGCCCCATCATACATCCTAATCTCGGTAGAGGTATTCTCAAGGCCCAGGAACGACCGCGGAACGCATACATAATGGCTGAAGTAGAAAGCGGCAGAAAAGAATGATCAACTTGAGACTTCCAGTCCCAGGAGTCCATGGCAAAGACATGTGTCCCTCGCTTCTGTTCCATCTCGAACCGGTGCTTCCACAAGCGAGGATGAGGTTGAGGAAAATTAAGAGGGCCATAGCTGCCTCCAAGGAATGCGAAATGGCTGGGAGTTCGGCGTCTTGTTTGGAATACACCCTGTAGGACATCCCCGGACATCGGATCGGAGAGTAGGCCATGAACATGACTCGAAAGATAACTGCTCGAGGCTTTTATACAGTCACCGTCTGTGGTTGTTGCCCATAGCCTTTGCCTTTGTGCGTCCATGAGGCTTATTTCCAAGCGCTTGCTCCTTGAAATGCCACCCTCCATCTTCACAACTTACCATCTCACGAAACACCAGCGGCAGTCTTCTTCACTTCCACGAGCGTAGGTCCAGACCGGCGGCGAGCATTTCCCAAATTCCCAAACTCCAGAACCTGGTGAAGCATGACATCACCCCAACCACCCACACCCTTCTCTCGCAACAGTTCGCAAGACCAAACCCGAAACAGACAAACCGCCGCGCTCACATGGCCGACACATCCCGTCTGCACCCTACCACTCGGTTAAGAACTACTGCGTAGGACGCATTAGCACCTCCGGTAGTGCAACTACTAGTTAAGACCAGTAACATCGCCTAAAGTGCGCCAACCTAAAAAAAAAGTGCTGACACCCCCAGACGGGAGCGAAGCCGGCCAAGGCCTAAATAGTTGACATGTTAAGTGCAACTGTGCACCAACAACCTGGCTGGAAACTTGGATCGCGAGCTTACCTAGATCGTACTTGTGGCATGATGTTATTCTATTAGCGGAGAGTTTTAGAAGGCTTCACAATCACCGACCGGCATGGCATTCATTGTCAAATGATGAACGAAGATGAAGCAGCAGTTGGTAAATGCGAGTCTAAGTAGCTGAAGGATTTGGCGCAGAGACGGGAAAAAGGTGTGCAGTGACGAGCCTCTTGCAAGGAGGGGATGATCTTTACACATGAGTGCGCCGAAAATTGCACGAAGAAATGTCGTACCGATGTTGAAAGATCGAAACAGGAAAAGGAAAGTCGCAGCGGATGCAGTGTGTGTCCGAGATGTTGTGCACGCCCAGAGCTGCCCTGGGGTAGGCAGAGAGGGTACACTACACTGGGCGCCAAGACTTGGCGATAGCTTCAGTTGACTGCAGGAAAGAACGACTGTCGGAAAAGAGCAAAACAGCGATCGCAAGAGGAAGCAACAGACAAGCAGGAAAATCGACTGGCAGAAGAGGGGAAAAAAGAGTTGGAGAGAATTCAAATATAGGTAGCAAGCAACAAGCGAACAGCAAAAGGTGTGACAAAATCATGCTTCATAAGTACTTCATACAGCTACATACCGCATTCCTCCCATTGCGTGCATCCGCACACCATCATACATACCATTCGTACAGGCGATGAACCTGAAAGTGCAACAGCAACCAAAAGGTATTTACCAGAAACCATGGAAAGTAAAAGCAAACCCAAAACACCATAACATGCATTGATCCAATCAGCATCACTCAGGTCACAGCCCGCCAAAAGGCCCCTGAGCAGGCGCCGGCTCCCCAAACACCACCGGCTGCTGCCCATTCTGCTGCTCCTTCTTCTCCTCACCATCCGCCCGCTGCTGCTCCTTCTCCTGCGGCTTCTCCTGCAGTTTCTTCTCCTGCCCCGGCACCGGCCGTCCCCCAAACATAATCAACCCCTCCCCCTCTTTCTTCTCACCCGCCCCGGCCTGCCCCGGATGCAACGGCTTCAGCGCCTGATCCTCGACCCTCATCCGTTCCTTCATCTCCCGTTCTAACTCATCCCGTCTCTTCTGCTCCTCCTCCGCCTTCCTCACCGCCTCGCCAAATTGCTCCAGCTTAATCGCCTGCTCCTGTTCCTTCAGTTGCTGCTCGCGCTGTTTTTCGAGTTCTATCCTCCTCAGTTCCTTGAGTTTATTTTGTTCTTCAATGGAAAGAGACTTGTAAGCTTCGACGTCGTGATCCCACTTCTGCACGCAGGCCAGGTCCCAGTTACATCTCTCGACCTCGCCGTACACGGGGTGTGCATAGCGCGGGTGTTTGGAGGGCCAGTTGCTAGCGTGGTAGTGGTGTTTTACGAGCGCGCCGCGCGCGTTGTGGTTACCCGAGTCCGAGTGACCCTGGCCAGCGGCGAAGGCTTCGACGTCTAGCACGAGAACGCGGGAAACGACTTTGGATTCGTCCATGGCGTGGAAATTGTCCCAGGTTATTTCCTTTTGGCCTGGAGAGATGCGGTTCATTTCTTTCAGCAAAGCGATGGTGAATGCCGAAGGGCCGGTGCCGGAGATGACTTCGTCGAAGTCGAGTTGGAGTTCCGAGAGGTGGACTTGCTGTTTTGAAGCGAGCGAGTTGAGCCAGGCCATGATGTTTTCGACTAGGTTGAGCATTACGGGCAAACGAGGCTTGCACATAAATGTCCATTGGCAGAAGGACATGCATTTGCTGCCCAAGATTGGGTGATCTTTGAATTCGGGCTGGTCGATCTCGATGCCGACTACCATGTCGATTTCGGAGAGCGAGTCCCAGTAGCGTTCGGGTACGAAACGCTTAATGGGCCGGAGATCCTCGACGTCGATGTCGGCGTAGACGCCGCCTTCGGCGTACATGATGAGGTACCGGAGCAAGTCGGCTTTGATGATGGAGATGTTGACGGAGCGGTAGAAATCGATAATGTCCGGGCGGTTGATCCCTTGGGGACCGTATTGCTCTTCCACGTAGGCCATGTCGTTGTTATCCGTCAAAACCTCGTAGCGGTAGCCTGGGTTCTTGGTGGTCCAGGTCTTGGCGGTGTCGAGGTCGCGCGTGGCCATGTTGTAGGGGTCGACCTTCCAGGATTGCCAGATCTTCTTGGGGAAGCCATGGACGTCGGCTTGTTGCCCGTTTAGGGCTTTCTGTGTGGTTTGGTGGCTTATTACGCTGCTGGCGGAGGGGTTTAATGTGAAGACGTGGGCGTTGAGCATGAAAAAGAAGAGGAAGACGACGACGGCGTAGAGGGGGAGGGACCGTCGCAGTTGTGTTGGGATCCGGTTCCTGAAGGCCCCCGTCCCCGTCTCGGACATCTTCCTCCATCTGACGGGTATACCGCCCAGWCTGGGCGACAGGGGCGACATTGGAGACAATGGTGGGGAGCTCATGACCGCAGGTTATGAAGTCTGTGTCCGAGGGTATGTATGAACGGTCGTGTATGTGAAATGTCCCGTATCCATGGATGAATGAAGCTTGGGACACGGGTGGAGAGAATAGGAAACAAGGAAGAAGAAGGAAAACAAAACAAATCAAGTCATAAGAGGGTGGGGGATGGGGAAGGACTGGGTATATCACATGTTTGGGGGGCCAGGTCCGTTCAGGGCGTCAGGGGAGGAGAAGATGGCGACAATCGACCCGGATAGTCTGTGCCGGGATGGCATCAGAGCTGAGAGAGGAGGCCATACCGCGACAGGTGAGGGCATTCCGGGCCCCGGCCTCTTCCTGCCGCTCGCCAACTTGGCGCTGTTTTGCTGGCTTGCTCATACGGCAGATAGCTCACGTATTCCACTCCACGATTACTTCACCAAACAATTGTCCTTTGACTCTCTCACAGGCAAAAATAATATCAGACATTATCCTTCCACGGTTCTTCCTTGACTGCTTGGTATAGAAGAGAAGACAACCTGAGCCAGACGAATGACAGAGGAGTCAGACAGTCAGCACAAAAACAGTGACCTTGTCCTGCTTGTCTCCAACGACCAGCCTGGTCTGCCTCCACAAATGTGCCATCGGAGGTGGCTTCTGAATTCAGGAACGATCAGGAACGACTCGGCAGCGATCGTCAGTGGGCAATGGAGTCATCTCCCCGTGTTAGGTAGGTGTGAGCGTGAAGGAAGATTGAAGCTGCAGGCGGGAATGATACCCAGCAAATTGAAGCAGCTGATTGGCTGGACCCGCTAACATCAGCGTAAACATCTGCCGGAGCTAAATCACAAGCTTTTTCAGCTGTTTTCTTTCTTTTGTTCCCCTTTCTGTCACCCGCCCGGCGGCCGGCTAGGCGCTGGTGTCTAAACGAGACCATGGAAAAAGCTGCCATCTTGCTTTTTGCTTTTCGCTTTCGTGCCCCAGGTTAGGTGGTGTCGCCAGCGCCGGAGCAAATCCCGGTTTTCTGTGTCATGGATACCCCCAAAGGTCCTCATTTCCCCCGCATATGACCCTGGCGTCCCTGGTCTGGTCTCCATCCCGGCCCATCTCCGTTCTCCATCTTGCAAGCGAGGAACGGGAACTTGTTGAGACGACGATCAACCCGCACTTCTCCAGATTTGAAGGCCTTCACCTCCGCTTTGCTCTCCACTTCCTCCGCACTTCACGTGCGTGACGTGCACTGATCAGTTCCCTCTTGGGCAGAGGAGTGACGACGACAGCAACAAGAGTTTGTGATCGACAAACGCCAACCTCGGAGGAATTGGCCTTTGCATGAGGTATTGCTTGGTGGTGCACACCTTTTTCAAAAGTTGTGGTGGTGAAGCATATCAAGTTGGGGGTGCTATGTTGTGAACCGAGGAAGTTTGCATCTTGTTCTGGTTTCGAACTTGTGATGTTGAAAAGAAGAGGAATTCGCCGACGGAAGAACTCGTCACTTTTCCAAGAACTAGAGAAGCAAGCCACACGGGCACCCGCCACAAACAACTCCCTCCTCAGCACGCCAAGCAGAACACCAGCCACACAGCACCGAATTCGGACATTGAAACAAATTCCATTCGCCGGCTTCCATTCTTAGCGGCCACTTTCCCGTCCCCACTAAAGGCAACTCTTCAGTGGATCAACCATCGCGACAGGTGCTTTAACACCCTGTAACGGCACGCCTTCAGTGGACTTGGCAGAGGTCATCAAATACCCGGGCCCGGCCGCGAGAATTCCACACCTGCGAGGCCCGGGGTCGTCCTTTGTTGACTTTGCATTACCACCCACCCACCAACCACAGCCCCAGCTTCGAGGTTTGTACGCGGCTTGGGTTCAGGGCAGCTCCAGTCGCGTCTTGCCCGTTTCCTCTCCGTTTCCATGCCTAGCGATCTCGACCACGACCTTGTCGATATCTCCCTCGACCCCGAAAAGTGGCATGACAAGCGGAACTCGTGTCGCTTCCCTCTTCTCCGGAAGCCCATCGTCGCCATCATGACCGCCCTTACGATCTCCTCCTCGACGGCCTCGAACCTCGTCAATCGCCTTACAAACACGTTCGCGATGCCCAGCTTTGATACGCCCGAAAAGCTGCGATCAACGGCCTACCTCGACGGCCTGCGTGGCTTCGCTGCCTTCCTCGTCTACTGGCACCACCACGAGCTGTGGTCGCATGGCCTGATGCGCGACGCCATCTTCGAAAGAGGCTACGGTTTCGACGGCCAACACTACTTCAGCGCTCTTCCCTTTGTGCGCAACTTCTTTGGTGGCGGTCACTATGCCGTCGCGACCTTCTTCGTCATCTCGGGCTACGTCCTCTCCGTCAAGCCCATGCGCCTGATCCACGCCGGCGAGCAAGAGAAATTGGCCGATAACTTGGCGTCTGCCTTGTTCCGACGATGGCTACGTCTCTTCATGCCTCTGATTGCCACCACTTTCCTCTTCATGACCTCGTGGCATGCGTTTGGCATCTGGGTCGACTCGGCGAAACCGCAGTCCAACTACCGCGACGAGTTCTGGTGGTGGTACGCAGAAGTCAAGAATTTCAGCTTCATCTATCACCTCGGCGGCGAGCCCTGGCTGAGCTACAACTTCCATCTGTGGTCTATCCCTGTGGAATTCAGGGGATCCATGGTCATCTACACCAGTCTTCTTGCCTTTTCGCGATGTACAAGAAAGGCCAGGCTATGGTGTCAGGTGTTCCTGATCTTCTACTTTGTGTACATCGTCGACGGTACACACTACGCCCTCTTCAGTGCCGGCATGCTTCTCAACGATCTAGACTTGTTGGCTATCAAGGATGAGCTGCCCAACTTCCTCACTCAGCTCGAGCCATACAGCAAGCACATCTTCTACTCCCTCTTTGTCGTCAGCTTCTACCTCGGAGGCGTGCCCGTTCACACTAAGGACATCAACGACCTGGCCAAGACTCCCGGGTGGTACTACCTGTCATTCCTCAAGCCTAAGGCTGTTTACGATTACAAGTGGTTCTACCTGTTCTGGGCTGGTGTCTTCTTGGTGGTCTCAGTTCCACGCATCCCCCGGCTCAAGCGATTCTTCGAGACGCGCTTCTGCCAGTACTTGGGTCGCATCTCCTTTGCGCTTTACCTGGTCCATGGTCCTATTCTTTGGACCATTGGCGACAGACTCTACACGGCTGTTGGTTGGGGAAGGGAGCCTCAACTTACCATGCTGGCCAACTGGGTCAACAAGTTCCCCTTGCCCATGGCTGGACCCTTTGGTCTTGAGATGGCCTTCTTGCTGCCGCATATCATCCTTTTGCCATTGACCTTGTACGTCGCCGAGATTTCGACGAGGCTCTTTGACGAGCCCAGCGTTACCTTTCCCAACTGGCTCTACAAACAGGTGATGGGAAGTGGACAACCTACTAGGTTACCTTGAATTTGGCACTTGTACAATATAATCAGGACATGGGAGGAGTTTAGGATTTGATACCAGTCGCACATCTAGATAGCGACCACAATAATGGATTGGATAGTCACACGATTTCGTTGTAAACAAAACAAGGCAACACCGGTACCGGAGCCTGTCCCATAAGTCCAAATCCAGTGCCCATGAAATACGAGCTGCACAGAGATGCTCGACATTATCAAAATTTCCAGACACCAAGTTTCGTTCTCGTCATCACAAGTCCAATACGACCATAGCGTCGCATCACAACCCCAACCGACCCCTGAAGAATCCACCTCTCAGTGACGTCGATCGCATGCAGGAGTCAGCAAATCACAAGGAAGCTATTCTCACCAACAGACGGAGGAACTTCCGGACGAGGCTAGTCAGATCATCAAGGTGCGGTTCAACTGTCGTGCAACACCAACCCTCTTTTTCTTCCTTGGGCAACCAGCTCGGCATTTTCTTTCGTCCAAGGCGTATGACACGGTCCCCCACGAAGACGAAATTTTGGTGGTCCTCGCCATCGAGATAGTGAATACCTTATCTTTTTCTTTTTTTGTCTGGTTCTGTTCCTGACAGATGCCGAGGAACGTCCGTTGTCGACACGTGCTGCTGTTGAAGATCGTACCTGTACCCCTTAGTGTATGGAAAGTCACTTCTATTACTACCAGACGGCAAACGAACAGACTCCCCCCAAACATCACCAGCAAGTCCACCTCTCCACCTCCACAGATTCTAACAAAAAGAGCAACGTTCACCCAAGCTTTTGCCAACCCTCGCATGATCTGCACGTCCACCTGGGCACGCTGAGAAAGAAAACAGGGTCTCCGCCACTGCATATCCAAGCTTTGTTAGAGTCCATACTCCACGCATCCAATCCACTCCAAAGGCTCGAGCTGGTGGCAGTTCCCGGTACTTCGTTAGAGAATACTTGACGTTTCGCGGTCTCGTTTCTTCTCTCCTCTAGGACTCCAAGACAAGGCTTGGCATGTCGTTTTTACCGTGATTCGAGCATTCTGGGCTCGGCTTGTAGTCTCAGTTTCACCTTTGTTGACATTTGAGGCTTTTAATAGTACAGTCCATTGTCACGTATCCATTGGAAATCGGAAAAAAGACAACAAATCACAACCATCACCATGCTCGTCAGGGACCTGAGGCGTCTCTGCCTCATCGTCGGTCCCTTCCTCTGCTTCTTCTTCATCACCCTCACCGTCTGGGGTTTCCCTTCTCTAGCCGGGACCGGGACCGGGACAAAAGTAATCTCCTCCATCCTCAGCGACACTTTTGGTTCCGATGACGGCAGCAGTTCCTCATCAAAAGATGCCTCCTCCAAGTCCTCCTCGTCGGCAGCAAACGGCGGCGGCATCCCCCCGACGGGCCTCTTCCAACCAGACTCTGGCAAAGAAGGAACACACCAAACAATCTACTCAGTCTCAACCGCCAACGGCTCCTACTTCCGCATCCAATTCGCCGAAAACACACCCGCTTTCAATCCGAACATTATCCCTCATCCTACTCGTCCGGGAGTGTACATCGTGGCGGCTCAGAAATTCCATGAGCCTCGAAAAGCATCCCCTGACTCTCCTGACACCAATGACACTACCGAGAAAAGGAAGTTTCAGCACGTAACGATGCAATCAGCACTGCACTGTCTCGCCTCCTTCCACCCCAAGACTAACGTCCTCTCCTGTTTACCTCAGTCTCCTCCCCTACCGCTGCCGATAGCAGCAACACCGGGAAATAACTGCGTCGGTCCCCTCTTGGGGGTACTATCATTTAACGTCGGGCCGCACGATGCTCGCGTGTTCTACGGGGGTGATGGCAAGCCGTACACGATTTTCGGCAGTAATTCGCAGTTTACCTGCTTTGGCATGTGGATGCAGGATTTCAGGGTGTTGGTGGATTGGTGGGGGGTGGAGGTGGATGCATTTGGGGCGGGCGAGGGGTGGAGGGTTGCGGGGGAGTTGCAGAGGCCGATGATAGGGACGAGTGATGGTGGTGGGAAGGGAACGGGAGCGGGGGTGAAGGGCAACGGGGAGTTGAGGGCGGCTGGCGAGGATAAGGGGCTCGAGGAGAATGATGAGGAGAAGCCGAAGATTGCGCCGCCGGGATGGGGAGAGGTGGAGAAGAATTGGTTTGTCTTTTGGGCTCCTCCCCTCACCTCTAACTCCAGCTCTGGCTCCTCCTCCTCCTCCGGCTCCTCCCCAGAATCATCCCATCACCAACCCCAAGACCAACAACAACTCCAAACCTACATCCACTACGACTTCTTCCCCCATCGCTCTTTCGCCCTCCTCCAAGACGACGGTTCCGCCACCGCCATTGCCTCTTCGCCCACCTCAGCTCAATCCGACGAGAAATGTCTCTCCCATTACCTCCCCCCCGTACCCTCGGGTGAACCAGTCTCAATCCACCAATCCACCAACTCCCTCCGCCTCACCTTGTGCAACCGCTCCGACGCTTCGTGCTTGGTGACGGAGGAAAACACGTTCATCCTGACGATCATCCAGTATAAGCGGTTTTACAACTTTCACTCGGAGTATGAGCCTTATGTGGTTTTGTTTTCTCAAAAAGCGCCGGCGTTTGAAGTGTTTGGTGTTTCGCAAAAGCCGCTTTGGATCGAGGGGCGGAAGCGATGGGCGGCGGGTCAGTGGAAGGGTCAAAGCGAGGGCACTGGAAAGGGAGAGGCACAGGACGGACAGGAAAAAACGGACATGTTTTATGTGACCAGCGTCAATTGGCGTGATTACCACGCCGACGAAGCAGGGGCGGGGTATCATGGTTATCTTGATGATGTTCTTATCATCGGGTTTGGCATTGAGGATAAGGAGTCGGGGGGTATTGATGTGTTGGCTGGGGAGTTGGTTAGGGGGATCAGGCTTTGCTCGGAGGTTGTTGTGGGCAAGGGGGAAGGGGTTGTTACCGTATCGGCCGGTAGTGAGAAGCAAGTTGATACCGTTGGATATGGAGTCTCATCGCCTGCGAACGATGCGTCGGTTGGACTGGGGCCTCAGGGTGAGAACTCTCCTCCGTCGCCGCCGCCGCAAGAGCCGCAGCAGCCGTTGGATTTGACCGGGTCTGATGGATTCCCGGCTCAGGACATTCCACAGGAGATTCCGGCTGACTTCCCGATCAATGATTTCCCGAAAGATTTTCCCGCTGTTTCTCCGACTCGGGAACCGGCTCCGGCGCAAGCAGACTTCGGCTTGGGTCCGGGAGTGCAGCTGGGCACTCTGTCTGCACAGCCTCAGCCCGGATCGCTCCTGAAGAAAAGGCGGCGGAGAATGTGAACGGGATCTGACCTGACCTACTCGATTGTTTGATCGGACTTGCGCCTCCTTCATTCATTCATGTTCCAGATCATCGGGATCGCGGCGTCGGCCGTTTACCGTCTGCGAAATATATAGAAAGACATTACCGGCGCCGAAAAAAAAGCCACCGTCCCCGAGACGAGGGACACAGACACAAACATTTCTTTTGGCAATCGCGAATGACACACGGCGTTCACCTGGCCGTTCACTTGAGCTGCACAACATCACACCTTACCATTGTACCATTACACCCACACCTTTCTGCAGTGCACCACACTTCCACACCATCGATCCACGCCACCACCATCAGCCGGGCGGTACTTCTCCGCACTGGAACTAAACCTTGCACACCACCACCATAACCACCACCACCACCACACCAACAGCACCGCACCAACATTGCCTTATCTGAAGGGAAAGGTGGTGTAGGACATTGGCGGCCTTCAGCCAGCCTTGTCCCTCTTCTTCGCAGTTGCAGTCGCACACTTTACCCAACCCTCTTACACGGCGCGCAACCACACAATGACACATAAGAGCGATACATATTACAAAGTTGGTGTACGTACATACAGTCTGCAGCCAAAAGCAAGGTGTGAAAAAGGTGTGCGCAGGTGAGACACCGAGCCGTTGATACGGCGGACGCCTCTATCTACCACGGGACTTGGCGTTGTGAAGTTCTTATCGTCAGGTGCTCAATATTTCCCTGCCGCTCATCAAGATTTCAGTTCTTCTGGATGTGGTCCGACTGTCATGATCCGTATCAAGGAATGAAGAAGAGATGTCTGCCGGTCCATGTCTCTCGGTTCTCGCTTTGTCCGCTTTTCCTTTCTTCATCCGCGACCGAAGCCGCGCAATCCAGCGTCGCTATGATCTTCAGTACCAGGCAGCGAAAATAGGATCTTTGTGTTTCTCCGATGATGAACAGGGTGATTTCCTCGCTCCGCCAGTGGAAGGTTACTGTTATGTCAAGCCGAGCACACGAACACAACCACCAAGCCCGGGCCACCTCTTTTCGCGTCCTCCGTAGGACTCACAATCTCCTCCCCCATCACGCGGTCCCGCGACACACAACCCAAGCTGAAAACTACTTTCCAAGACGCAGGGAACACCCCAATCCGTCCACGCAGTGGGGAAAGATAACCGCATGTGTACGGCGCAGGTACATCTTACCTCCACATGTTGCTTACGGTCCACTTCCAGTTCAGCTGCGATCTGCAAGGGGCAGTCCTACGCTTGGGTACGCAGTGGTCATGGTGGTCATCCTGAGGCACACACACATCTACCATGATTCTCCTCACCTCGGTGTCAGCCGTTTACCTTGTTCGAGTCAGCTTGTCACCTTTCCGTTTTCTCACCTGGACTATTTGATGTGGACACACCGATACCTTCGTTCCGGTCACTTTTGCCATTACCAACCAGCCTCGTCAAGTCGCCATCCTCCCAACATCTTCTCCACCTATCACCATGGCTTCCACAGTGACACCGTCTGGTGATCCCCAACCGTGGTTTCTGGCTCGTGGTCTTGGCCTCGTACTCGTTTCCACTTGGAGAGTGTGTCATGGCCACAAGGCTAGCTGGCTAGGTGACTCGGTGGCTCGGTGCACAATTCTGTCAGCAAGTGACGTTGCTCGCTACGGTTCGGCTGAAGAACGGACTCACCATTGCACAACAGTTGGGTCCGGGTAGGGAGGGAGTTGGAGTGGGCTTGCGGTCTTTTTGGTATGGTGAGTGGTGATGATCGGTCTGGGCGAGGTTAGGTGTCTGACTCTGTCTGCCGTGTCGTTTGCCCTTTCCAGCCCGGGTGGGTGGGCCGTAGGGATCAAGATGACGAACGCATGATTTGTCATGTCCTTTCGGGATGAGTCCTCTTGAAGGAGGACCCTGGGACTCCGGAATTATACGAACGGCGAGGGCATTGCATCGAGGACACAGTTATGTTTAGAAGGAGTAGTGATGCTAGATAGGTGCTTGTTAGTAAAATCCTCCACAATACCATTTTCTACGAGTCTAGAATCTGGTCTGTGAGTTCCCCTATGGTAATCAACCTTCGGTTCATGATATGCCTATCTTATCTTTTCGAACTTTCGTCGCTTTCCTGGCGCTGCAGTCTGTGTCCATTGTTGTGCAGGGTAAGTGGAGCATTTTAGGCCTACCTGAGTACCGAAAAAGAATCGCAGTAGGCCGGTCGGTGACTCAGGTCCTCCCCGCGCAACTGCTTTGATAGCGAGGTATCCACCATGTCGACAAAGAACGAAAGTTGAACAATGCCATTCTCATGTATCCGCGTCCGGTTCCTGCAAAACGTCTCGGAAGTAGTCTAGGGGTCGGGATCATTGTTTCGCTTTGTTTCGTGATGCTTCTCGAACGTGGAACTCCGGCGTTGTTCCTGATGTCGAGAGGGCAAGGCTGGCTGGCGGAAGGCCTCCCTCCCTCCAGCTGAACCACCACCTCCCGTCGCTTCATCTCATCTCATCTCATCTGGGCTCTTCGAAACGGAACGGCCCCCAACTTCCTCCCACCAAATCGCTGCCTGCGCCGCCTCCTATGCCTTCCGCGCCGCACCGGGGCCGATAGCAATCATGCTCCTCTCAAGTCCTTTACTTTACCCAAGTTCCTGGTCGAACTCCGTTTTACTCGTCGACCCTCGGCATCTCCCTCCCTCTCGACTTCCATCCTTCTCACCGTCGTCCCAAAAAGGAAATGCGGCGAGCGTGTAAGTCATTGGACTTGGCTAGCGTAGGCGGCAGTGCTTGCAAATGCGCTGCCAGAAACAGGGTCCTCACAGGGCGTGCAGGGTCTTTGCTAGTTGTAGCGCAGGCGCGGGTGCCTAGGCGGTGTGCTGCTAGGGTCCAGGTTGTGCAGGTCACTACATAACAGGAATGGGGTGCAAGTCTCATACAAATCTGGTAGTGTACATACACAGTAGGTACCAGCCTGTGGACACGCGGGGAAAACTCCGTCGGCGATCTCCTCCGCTTTTCCTTCCTCCGTCTGCACCTCGTGGGCTTTGCTTCAATGTCGTCATTGCTCAAGGAATGCGCAGCGCGTTGTCAATGGTCAGCGGTTTAGGAATTGCCCAAACATGCGCACGATGTTCGCTGCGATTCGGTCGGTCGAATCAGTCGGCCAGTCGGTTCAACCGTCAATCGGCAACACCCGCAAGTGCAAAAACGATGCAAGCAATGAGGCGATGAAGATGAAGATAAAGATGCACATCATCGTCTTCTAGGTTCGCCAGTAGAATGGAGAGTCGTTGTTGGTGCCTGCGTCACCGGCCTCGTCTTGACCAATTCCAGTCCTTCAACAATGGACGACCCGATTGGAAACTCGTGATCCGGTCTGTCTGTCATAAATGACTTGAGGTTTTCCGGGTACGATGCCCCATCTGTTTCCTTCCAAGGAAACGAGGGTACTCAAGTGAACGCTCATACCATAGTACCTACAATACGATGTTTCTCGTCATAACTCAAACTACAAAAGTAAAAACGGGACACGACCCCTTCTCGGCTTCCTTCTCGGCTTCTTTCGCCACTCGCACAAGTGAACCCCCAAGCGGGCGGGCGGGCGGGACGGCGGTGCCTGAAATGCCAAGCTCCAAAAAAGCGAGCCTGCTGAATGACGATTTCCCTATTGATTGACGATTTGACTGTTCTACGTACTGTATCGTGATGCTGCATCGCAAAGTCGCAACGACGATGGGGAACCGTAACTTCCCGAATGGGTTGGGAGGGACGATTGCTGACTGCATGAGTCCGCCTGCAGAACGATAAAATGCACTGTATACTTTTTGACGATTGTGAATCCAGGAGGCTGGGTGGCAGAGTAGGAGCCCTCACAGGGTGGTGGGGGCGGAGCTACGGGAGTAAGCACGGCGTTGTAATGTGAGGTTGAAGGTTAGTGATGAAGGTGAATGTGGGAATAGCTTCATTGTTTTTGGTTGCATGTGAAGTATGGTTTCTGGGAGACGTGTTGGGGGAGGGGAATAGGAGCTAGAGAAATGGTAACAAGTTCTGGGACAAAAAGTCACAGCAAAAACGCACGCAAAATGGGACATCGGAAGTGGTGCATCATTGCAAAAGTTATCTTGTTGACTATCCTAAATATTCTTGACAAAGAAAAAAAAAAAGTTCCTGGCTAAAGAAGCGAAAGTATGATCGTTGAAGCAATCGCAAAACCAAATCGCCATGTGAATTCAGCGCACGATATCAAATCTTCCTAGTAATACAGTGGCGCGACCTTTTGATCATGCCGTCGAAGCGAATTTTTTTGTCGATTTTCGTGTTTCCGTTCATCGTGGTCTCTCCCCTCCCAAGCTCCTCCCGTTCCCCTCGGGTACCGCTCAATAATAGAGGTGCCGGTCACCATCCCTAACCTCTCTGACCCTATGGCTTCCATGCCGTCCGGTGCTTCCACCATTATCCCTATCGAACCTGCTCCTCAACCGATCGTAATCGATTGCGCCCATCGACCCGGTGAGAGACGAAGAGACGTTGCTCTCCCTCTCCTTGTCCCGGCTGGAAGATCCCCTGAGCCCCAAGCTCTCCACCGACCTCCTCAACTCCTCGACGGTCATGTCCACCTCGGCTCCCTTTCCCTTCTTCTCCTTGCTGCGCTCGCTGCTCTCCTCGCGGGCACCAGCGGGCTTCTTGAGGATCCCCTTGAGTTCGGGCTGGCTGGTACCCTGCTCAGCGCTCGGCTTGGAGCGGCTGGCGATCTCGGCATTCTGCTGCTTGATCTTGGACTCGACTTCATCGGCGAAGCGGACGCCAACGGACGAGGCGCGCGAGCGGGATCCTCCAGAAGCGGTTCTCGGGCGGGGTGTACGGCCGGTGTCATCGTTTCGAGAAGAGACACTGTTCCTCCGGCGGACCAAATCCATGCCGCTGGGGCCGTTGGGGCTGGATCCGTAGCGGCCGGGGTTGGAGCTCGAGAGGGGAGGGCGAGAGGAGGTAGGGATGCCGGTGGTGGCGGTGGTGGAGGCGGCATCGGTGGACTTGTGAGAGCGACGACGGCGACGCTCCTCATCGTGAGGGTTCACGCTAACAACGTAGCCGCGGTCGCTCTTGGAGTGTTCACGGTAGGGAATAGCAGGACCACGCTTGGGGCTGGGGTCACGCTCGTGAGGGGAGCGGCGGCGAGTGGTATCCTCCCGAGGGACACTGAGGGTCTGCTCGACCACAACGGAGGGACGCGTGTAAACATCCGACTTGGTTTTGCTGTCAGATGGGCTGCTACCATACTTGTAATTCGAGTAGTCGTCGTGGGGTCGCATGGAGCGCGAAGGCTCAATGACCCGAGCGCCATGGGTGTAACCGGAGTCCCGCTTGCCTACGGGTGAAGGCTCCTTGGATTCGCGAGGTGTAGGTGGCAGATGGGCAGGCAGGTATCCACCGTACCTGGGCTCGCTTCTGCTCGACTTGTCGGGGAGCTCTTGCCAGATCTCTTTGATCTTGGGGACAGCGCAGAAGCCCTTGTTGCATAGGTGAACAGTCTCGGTGACGTCGGGCCGCGCCCCGCTGGCGTAGGTGTTGTGGCTAATCTCCTGGGTACACATCTTGTCGCTGTGTTTGGTACCAGATAAGAAGGTTCCTGAAAATGCTAGATCTCTAGGAGACGGAGGAGCAAGTTGTCCTCGGTGGGAATGCGAGTGCGAGTATCGACGATGAGGCTCAAACTCGGTGCCAAAAGTTGGTGATGGAAGAGGTGTTGGCAATGAGGTAGTGTGTTTGTGGTGATGTGAGGAGTCGTAGACTATGTTCTCAATTCGTACGTCCGGGTATCGATCCATGAAGTCGATATCAGTCGGCCGTGTCTGAGTTAAAGTTGTCCTTTGGGTATTGATGTCTCAAAGACATGGGAACATGCAACGACGGTCGTGGTTGGGTTTGGTGGTGACAACTTGTCGACGAGACGGAGTCTGATGCGGCGAGGTAACTGTAGTGTTGATGTTGTTGTGCTGAGTTGTTGGATGGATCACCGGGCCTTGGCCTGCTGTGTGAATCTGTTTGGAGATGTTGGTAACAGACTGTGTTGATGAAGGCGATGGTGAGGTGGTGAGAATCGAGGTCGGACCAAGTGGCGGGTGGCCTGGTCTTTATAAGTGCTTCGGTGTGTGGTAAAGGTGAATCGGAGCCTCGAGAGGTGTCATCAGCTTCCGGTTCGTGTAAGTGTATAAGGTGGGCAGCCTGGGCGTGTGCCAGGCCACTCAAAGTCTCACACTGTCCGCAGTTCATGACCCATGGACGAACTGGCGGGTGTAGCGAAGAGATGCCTCATAGGCTCGCCTCGATCCACACCCCCTCCCCAGGCAGTAACCGATCATGCTTCACCAATGAGGACCCGACGAATGCGACTGCCTCCAGGCCGCCAGTTGGCGAAAGAGTCACTTCTCTCTGCGAGCTGGGGGTGGAAGTCGAGGATCGGGAGTGTGGGCAGTACGAGGTGCATCGCCCC
Organism: Neurospora sp. FGSC 26632; assembly: GCA_009804965.1. NCBI lineage: Eukaryota > Fungi > Ascomycota > Sordariomycetes > Sordariales > Sordariaceae > Neurospora > Neurospora sp. FGSC 26632. Next base: position 23,681 of record RAOH01000221.1, on the reverse strand, counting down.
CGTCCAATCAATACCAACACAGCCCAGAAGGGCTGAGCTACCACATCGTGGTAACTCTTGTACCCGGGCGTTCTAGCGCGGCGCGCCTTTTCTCCTCCCCAGTTTTTGCTGGGATCATTCTAGGGTTCTCCGCTCCGGTGGAAATCCCTGAAGATGGGAGAAAGAAATGTTGGATCGAAGATAAATGACGACCGCAATAGGAAAAGGGTGGACATGGGAATAGTTACACCACACTGGTGATGTTGAAAGGACAGGGATGAAGAGCCAAGAGGGAGCCCAGACCAGAACCTCGCAAGGCCCTGTGACGACCCTTGGTCGTCCACCCCTCAACACCACCCTCGCTCCTCCCCGCAACCGTCCTACCGTCATTGTGGTGAAAGTGATGTTTGTGAATGTTGGCGGAAATGATGAAACTAGGGTTCCCTTCAGAGGCAACCCATTGGCTGTGCGAAGGATTCAATATTTTCGGGCCGGAAGAAGATGGTAAGAACGACCAAAGTTCACCACGGGAATGGCTGTTGGGATGACAAGGTCGCCAGGGAGAGTGGCTGGGCCAACATCGAGTTCATTGACATGGCCTATGCTTCACTCTCGATATGCAAAAGCCGGAAAAGCAGGGACAATGCCGACATACTAAAACCGGAGTTTATCACCTGGTAGGACTTTTCCCATATTTTTGAGATCTTCTGACGACGACACTATCATGCCATGGTTTTTGGTTCGGCGTCCTGACTCACCGGAGTCCACCGTTCGTGTCCTGCGTCCTCCACATTGCCCTATACGTACCGCGTGTGTAGGACTCTTTTTGAGGGTGTGACAGGGCAGACAGGGGTAAGGACGACCCTGTCGCATCAAGCGCCACAAGTGTTCGGCAGCCTGGATGTACTGGATGGGCGGCCAGTCATCTCGACAAACCGCATGTCGGTCGTTCCCCGCAACCAGCAGCATGTCATCACCATCTGCAAGTGATTAGCGGGAGCGAAAGCAGAGCCCGATTTGAGGACCGTGTTCGAGAGGACAATTGATTAGTGCAATAGGTGGGATTTGATACAAGTGCAAAAGCAGGTACAGGGCAAACGTGCAGCGAACCATTGCTGGCGCCGCGGGGGTCTTGCATTCTTGGAGAGCTCGGCCTACTGCAAAGGTCTGGGGCTGTGCTCTGCTGGATTGGTTCCAGCCCAGCCCTAGAAGTGGGAGCGTTGAGAAGTGGGCGTTGGGGCTGCCGTGGAGAACCTCAAGACACAGTGAGGGAGCTGAGCTTTCCCCCTTTGGGACAGGCTGCGCACTCTCACCAATCTTAAATATTGATCATCGAGTCACTTGATGAGGATTGACTAGGTGATGTAATGAGCATATCGTTGACCTTGATAACCGGTATCTTTCTTGATGCTGTTCAGCATGGGGTTACACCTCAGCCTCTATTCCAGAATGTTAGTTCCACGACAGCGTCAAAAGGGTTGCTTGAGTGGGCGTCTGCCAAACCGACGTCTGCCAAGGCAACGTTGTGCCAGTCACAAGCGCTGTGGCAGACAGGAAGAGTGCTTTGGGGAAGTTGTATGTAGGAGTCTGGCGACGATACTGTTCACGTTTCAGAACCAGCAAAAGGGGTACCAATCGAAGCGCTCGACGACCCGAAATCATGTCCCAGTGCTATCTTTGACGGCTCCATCTTGGCAGTTGTCGGCGACTTTTGCTGGTACTTTGGGCTGGTGCATGGGCCTGTCGTACAAGACGATAATGATGGTACAAACACGTCAGCAAGGCTGACTTTCGCTTTCAGAAGGCATGGAATGATGTGGGCAACGGCAGAGTCGCCTAGCCTTGTCCAAGAAGGTAAGGTCCTTGATGTGAGTTCCTCAGCCGCATGATCAAGCTCCAGGCAGCATTACGGAAGAGAGGGGAAGTGTGATGACACGGGGATTTGTCAGTGTCAAAGGATGACCGAGGTGAAGATATGGTAGTGGATTGCGTGTGAGCTTCGTATGTCACGGAAAGGGCCAGCCCCTTGCATGCCTCTCCATTGTCCATCGGTCTCTGCTCAAAGAAGAAGAGTACGGAACGGTGCCCATCAATGGGATGGGACTGGCCGCTCATGTTAGTCACTCCAGAAGCATCGCCTTCTTTCGGACCTCTTCTCGACCTTTTGTCGGATGCCATGATGGAGGCCAAAGGTACACCTTCTGCGTTAGGTGCAGGAGCTGATGAACTAGAAACAGGCAGGCGCCTATGTTCACCAGTCAGAAACCGGCTGGCCATTTGCAATCTGAAGCATGAAGGATGAAACACCCAAGCCTGCAGCGATGCAGGTCTGTAGCCGCGGACTTGGGAGGTCGTCTTCTCTGGTCTGATATCCCAGCAGCCATGCAAGACGATTGAGCGTTTTCCGACCTGCATACAGAACGCCGTCGAGATCATGCCTCAATGATGGACGGGGATATCGACGAATCCTTCTTTTTCATTTTTCAGACGACGTTGAAAGGTTCGAGAGAGGCAGCCGGGACATGGGAACTTTTCGAGTAGCGCGTCTATTGCGCTTAATCGCTTGGTCTCAGCATGGCCACCACCGGGGTTAGCCGCCAACCGTGGATGGTCGCAGTAGCAGTCGCGGTACGTAGCAGTCGTCTCGATTGGGAACACCGCGGCGTGTCTTTATTGCGATATTGTTCGGGGTGTGAACGTAGGTGACAGCCAACTACAAATTGTGTGTAGCAACGGCAAGGCTGCAGTACTGCGCCGCGGTCTGGACCTTTTGATTCTGTGGTCTCGAGTTAGCCCATGGCCCATCGCAAGCTGAAAACGGCTGCATATTGTCGTGATTGATATTGAAGAGACAAAGTAGGTAAAGTTGAAGGGAGCGGAAGGGATGGATGAAGCTTACACTCACTTGCCTCTAGCGGATGGCTGTTGAGCGTCGGATGTGCCTGTGGATATGCCTAAATCGCGTTGGTTGTTGGCGGAAGGAGAGTTCTGACCGCTGCCGATCATGAAAAATCCGTCAGGTCGCCAATGTCCGTTGGTCGGAGCGGAAGAATGTGAGCAAACAAACGAAGGCATCGAGATGGGAAGTCACGATGGGTGATCACTGAGATTGCTCGCGACGCTCTTTCCCTGATGACGATCTGGTGATTTGGTGGGGTCCGGGTGCTGGAGTGTTGTGTATTTTACACGCATTACGTACAGAGAACGATAAGAGCTTGTCTGTGGCGAGAGTTTGTTGATTTGTGGTCAAGGCGTTACGGTCACAAACATGTACTGGAAAGCGGGGTCCTGTCGATCCAGGGCACCGATCAACCCCGGCCCCTCACTTTTCGCAATTTCATCAAAAACTGTGTCGCGACAAATGGAAAGAATAACGCAAATCAATTATTGGTTCGGAATGAACGCAACGAATCGCTCGTATTATAACCGGCAGAAGAATCCAATCCGAATCCAATTCTTTCCTTCCTTCAAGAAACCCGTCTTGATATCATGAAAGCCGTCCAGTAACCCTTGTCCCGTCCAGTTGTATCCCATTCGACCAAACCGAGGCCGATGAAGCCGTTGAACCAGACGCCAGAAACACCTCCACCCAAAATTACCCTTAATCTTTTCTGTATATCACCGATCCATTACTCGTCCCTGATTACTAACTTCCGTTCAGTTCCGGAAAATCACTTGCCGATGCCGCGAACCTTAAATCCGAGCGACTGGAGCTCAATGGCATCGACGACATTGCGGCCATCAAACACCCATCGGGGCTCCTGCATCAGCGACGCGGCCTCAAACCAGTTGACTGGCTCCTGGCTGATTTCCTCCATCATTTGTGCCGCCAAACCAAAGATCTCGAATCCCTCAGCAGTACCCTCGGGCTTGAGTCTTCGGAGAGGGTCCTCGTCGGTGATGTTGAGGTCGCGCGCTACCATGGCCTCCAGCTCCAAGATGGCCATCTCGGTGAGCTTGCCGTTGACAAAGGTCTTGGTGATGGCCGGCTTGGACGGTGTCTTGACGCTTGCCTTTGTTCCAAGCTGAGAGCCGCGGAACTGCTTCCACTGGGTCAGGATGCACACAGCGCTGGCCTGCTTGACCGAGTCACGCCAGTTGGAGCAGATCTTGACGCGCTCCAGCTGAGCCTTGGTCAAGCCAATCTTCTCAATCTCCTCCATGATCTCGTCGGCAGCGCATCCCGGATCAAAGATGGCAATCTCCAACGGCATTTCCTCAGCCAGGCTCTTGATGATGTGCACAGCAATGCTGTTGCGCGTGTCGTTGGTGCCGTCCTTGAAGGCGAAGCCCAAAACGGATATCTTCTTTCCACGCAGCGAACCGTTCAACTCCTTGACAACCCGGTGCACATACCTCTCACGTTGATACTCGTTGATCTTCAGGATACCCAGCCAGTAATCGGCAACAACGTCCAAGTGCAGCTCCCTCGCCAGGTACGACAGGTTGAGGATATCCTTCTCGAAGCATGAACCACCGAAACCCACACCCGCCTGGAGGAACTTGGGCCCGATTCGCGAATCCTGTCCAAGGGCCAGGCTGACATCGTCGACATCGGATCCCAGACCAATCTCCTCGCACATGGCGCTGACCGCGTTCATGCTGCTAATACGCTGGGCCAGCATCGTGTTGGCGACAAGCTTCGACAGCTCGCTGCTGAAGGTGTTGACGGTAATGATACGTTCTTGAGGAACCCAGGCGGCATACACGTTCTTGAGACTCTCGGCCGCTTTCATTCCAGCCAAGGTGCGGGCACTGCCAATCAGGATGCGATCCGGGTGCATGAGGTTCTCGACGGCTGTACCCTCGGCAAGGAACTCGGGGTTCGATAGAATTTCAAACTCGTCATTGGGGCGGTAGTATTTGAACTAGTCGTTGTTAGCACCCTGCCTGCAGTTCGGACAACTCGATATGCCCACTCACAATATCTTGGATGACACGGGCTGTGCCGCATGGGACAGTGCTCTTCTCGACAATGATGGCCCCCTTCTTGGCGTGCTGCGCGACGGTCCTGCTAGCACTCTCCACCATGCTGATATCGGCCATCGACCCGGCTCCCAGACCATAGGTCTTGGTGGGTGTGTTGACGCAAATGAAGATGACATCAGCCACCTCGATGGCTTCGTTCACCTTGGTCGAGAATACCAGGTTGGGGCTGCGGGCGTCGAGCTTGAGCGATCTGGGAAGGCCCGGAATCTTCACCATGGTGTCCAGGGTGCCATCGCGAGCTGTCCTTACAACCTTCAACAAGCCATCTTCGTGGATTGGCAATTGGCTCGAGTTCCAAGCCGCAATTCGCTGCTCGTTCAGATCAACAACGTTGACCGTGATGTCTGGGTTGTGGTAGGCAATCACGGCAGCAGTTGGTCCACCTATGCGATCGAGGTTAGCAATCTTCTCTCTCAGAAACAACTCGGAGAGGTAAACATACCAACAAAGCCTGCGCCGACAAAGCAGATGCTCTTCACCGACTTGGTCACGGTAGGGAGCACCTCGGTCACGTCTACTCGTGGAGCAGTGTTGACCTTGTCGGTCTGAAACCTCACCTTGAGTTCTGGCGAGCCTGACCGTGTGCTAGGAGGTGAGGTGTTTGCGCTTCCTGGAGACCACGGATGGGCGGTCCACGAGCCTGGCGTCGAGGCGCCTGGGCTCAAAGCGGAAGCGAGCGAGTGAGTGCTGGGGAGTGATCTAGTAAGAGGGCCTGGTGATGGAGAAACCAAGGGCGACTGGGGGCCATCTCGGCGGGAGGAGCAACAGCAATTCTGAGTGTGGTTGGCGTCCATGTTGCCCCGATGTGCTGCTCTGCTGATCAAAGTGAAAAAGAGGGTGAAAAGAGGACTTGATACTTCTGTGTTGTCCGAATGTCTTGGAACGATGTGCTTTGCCCCCAAGGGTTAAGGCTGTTAGGAGTGTCTCGGGGATATTGTTATATATCCTACGTCTGGAAGAGGTGCTCAAGTCTGTTCCCGATGCAGTGAGCAATTATCTTCGCCATCTCCCGAGTGTTATAGCACCATGCCTGGCTACGGCTTCTCATCACAACATGATTTCTTCATGGGCCTGGCGCAGAAAGACCCGTATGTGCCAGGGGTCACCCATGACAGAAGCCATCACGCATCCGGGTGTGGTCACAGTCCATCAGCAGTCCGTCCGCTGTCCGCCTTCTCACCGGCACCATTGTTCCCTGCCGCTGGGTGGGATTACCCATGACTAACCCATGCTGGACTGGGTTTAGAAAAAGTGCCAAGCTCACTTATTCCCTCGGGCATCGACTTCGTGTCACCACTTTCTGAACACCGACAGGACCGGGCACCTTGGACTGGTCTCCGAGCCTGATTCTCATTCGTCTCTTTCCCCAGGTACGGATTTCGTTTGGGGATAGTTGTTTCAGCACGATAAAGTGGGGGATCTTCACCACTGGGCATGGGTGTCCGCAATATGGACAAGTATCCACCGTGATGAATACCTACCACAGCAGGTACTCTCTCGACGATCCGGCACAGAAGCAGCCAGCATATTGCCCACTAAATTTGCAAGTGATCGGAGTATAGACACACCTCTCAGCCTTCCTTTCCTGCGCTTGGCTTTCTCTTGGGCAAGGTTAAATGCGGTGGGCCCTACCGCTATCGGCCAGTCATTGATGATGACTGTCACAAGCAAATCAAACTGGGCCAGACGTTCGTTGTTGCGCGTCGTGGATAAGGCGAAGATGGGCACTTGTGGCTTAAGCCCACTCAAGCCAAACTCGTGCATCTGAAGGCTGATCGCAATGCAGTCGAGATGGGGAGGCTTTCCTCGGTCTGGGCTCGGTCTTTTCTTCAGTCTGGGCTCCGTCGCCAACCCGCAAAACAGTCCGGCCGGAGTTTGTTTCTTTGGGCTGTCCCCAGATAAGAGGATCGGCGGCGGCTCTAACATGGGTTTGGACGGGCTAGACAGGGGCCACTGATGCCAGCAGCCTGGGCAGCCCCGTGACGCCCTACGCATTGCGGATTAGCGCGTGCTTGGCCCGTGCTTGTGCCTTACCAGCTCGTCAGAGTGGCCCCCGGGACCAGCCAGTGCAGCCACCGCTGAGCTGTCACCAGTGGAGGTCGCCGATCATACTCGGTTAGGGACATCCATGACTCGGCAAAGGGCCCTGACAGAGCAACCCTGCTTCACATCATCTACGATAAACTCGGGAGATTAGCGATGGCGGAGGTGGAGGAGGCAGTGGGAAGGGAAAAAATTGCGGAATTCGGTCCGTTGTCTGTTCGCTATCCCCGTCCATGTCCACTGACCGCCACCGCCAACAAACCAAACCGCCAACCGCAAGTACACTAAACCATGGACCGACAATGGGATTCACCCACAACGCTGCCATGCGCCAGATGTGACGCAGCCAAGGCACCGTGTCGCTCAACGGCCGCTTCTTGGTTGACATCGCCGCAGATCGCAAGAAATACGAAGGGATAACGGAGACGGCAATCGTACGGGTAGAGGATATGCTGGCGTGTCAGAGCTTTCCGGTTTTCTCGAAACATGGGATGCAGATCCGTGTGGCAGTACAGACGCGGGTTGGTGCTGCTCCAAACGACGCCTCCCTCGTTTTCTTTCGTTACCCAGAACTTGCTGTCTCATATCATATCGTCCATTAATCCCGACTTCGACATTACATACGCCGTGGGGAAACTTGGACTCACTGCAAGCACTCCGCTCTCGATATTGTTCCAGACCCAGTCTGCAAATGCAATGGCGGCGCTGACTTTCCAACCTCGCTTGTCGGTACTAGCAGTGCTGCTAGCTGTCGGCCTGTGGGGCCAGACCACTGCCGGAGCCTACGATACCACCGTTTGCGGGCGAACGGCCTACACGATACCTTCCAACAACATGACCTGTATGTCACCGCTCTTCATTCAGCACTCACTCAATAGTCTTCAGTTTCAGTCAGCCTCAGCCCGAGTCTAGTCAGGCACGCCATGCTTGTTTCGTTCAGTTCACACACCTAACCTTCGCTCGCGAAAAACAACTCACAGTCAACGCCGATGCCTGGAACCCTGACGTGAAAGGATTTCAATGTATATCCGTAAGTCCATGACGCCTTCTGGGCCCCCTTTTTTAGTTTGTCTCACTTCCGACTGACATTTTCCTTCAGGTCCAAGACTCACCGCCTGCTTTTGCCGCGACCTGGTCGTGGTCGTCGAACCCGGGGATGGTCCACTCCTACCCCCACGTCAAGCTGAACGCTCCAGGTCTGCCGACACCCTTGTCAAACATCTCGGCATTGGTCCTCTCCGCCCAATGGTCCATGGGTCCGGGGTCCACGCCTCGCCCGGCGCTGGTAGTCGACCATGACGGCCTGGCCAACCACGGCACATCTGCCAATGTGGCGTTCGACGTCTTCCTTGATCGCAATGCCGCAAACGCACGCAGCGAGACGACTGCAGAGACCGAGATCATGATCTGGGTGGGGAGGTTTGGCTATGCCGAACCACTCGGGTTCGATGCGAATATGGAGAAGACGTGCTTCACCCAGACTGTCGGGGATGCAGAGTTGTAAGTTTTGCAATCATCCGAGAAGCGGCCGGTCGAGGCAGCATCGTCCCGGTTAACGGATGAGAAAGAAAACTCTAACCGAACTTTGTACCCAGTGTCTTGTATCAGGGCCAGAATGAGAGAGGTACCAACGTGCTGAGCTGGGTAGCGACGGCCAATCACACCAACTTTGCGGCGGAGGTGTCGCCGTTGTTTCAATACCTATGGCGCAAAGGCCTGGTATCAGCCGGATCCTATGTCGGCTTGGTGGAATTTGGGTCGGAGGCGTACCATTCAGAGGGCATCGTCACCTTCTCTGCATCGGAGTTCGACATGCACCTGGTTACCGGCGCGGCTCCGAACCTCGCAGTCGGCGACCTTCCCGCAGAGTGTTCTCGGGCGGCATCCACCAATCCTCCACAATGGCTGTTGTCTAGCGCGTCGGTTGTGAGCGCTACTCTACTCTATCTGATATCCTAGCCAAGACATCTCTTTAAGGGTGCAAATGTGTCATTTTTGCGCCCCCCACAAGATACCAAGCAGTACTTGGCAAGTGGTTGGCGATTTGGTGGTATTGAGGTATCTGCATGGTAAGAAAAGGTATCCTGCAGGCGAAGGGAACCACCGATTAACTCTACACCCCTGCGGCGCTAAAATGACACATTTGCACCCCTAGACCTAAAGGGATTAACCTAATACCCACACTCAAGCCACACCACACCGTTCGACTCGGAGCCTTGACCGGAGCCTTGGCGAGGGTACCTGCAGCGAAGCGCAGCAAAATCTGAGTTGCCCCAGCCCGTTTACAGGCCACGGGGAAGAAGACCACGGCGGAGTTTAGATTTGGGATGGTCCTTGGAATTCAGGGCAGTTGCATGCTCTGGACACGCCTCTCAAGCCCCATCACGAGGCTTTAATATCAAGCATCCCTGTATCAAATTTCACATCACACAGCGCGGTACATTGCATTTCTTTCCCTTCTCTTACATATTTGCTTCAAGATCGGGTGTAACTAGCACGGAGTGGGTGGGAGGCTTGTTGCCCCAGGTACACCGTATGGGACTCACCGCCCCTGACCATGAAGGTACTTACCCTAACTTTTAACTTCTCACTCCACCCCCCACATGGACGGGATCTTGGGGTGTCCCCTATCGCAAGTGATCGTCGCCGACTAGCTCAGGTACCCTGGTCGATCCCCCTGGTCTTGAGCCTCATGGCTTGCCGCTTGTCTTTCTCTAGTGATGGACTCACCGATGTCGTTGACTGGGCGTGCGTGGGTTGCTATTTTGACTTCTTTTTTTTTTTTTTTTTTCTTCGCATGCGAGATGGCGGGAACGGCATGCAGGGCCCCAGGGATGGCTCCCAAAACTTCCCTTTATATGACTCCTTGGACGAGTGTTTGCCAGTCTCGGATTGTCTTTCTTCTTCAGAGCTCACGATCTTCAAGACACAAGCCCTAAACGGTCTCGGGCAGTGCAGACAGATCATCCTTTCCCTTCTTTCCATTCCATCTAGATCATCTTGATCTCTTAGCCACACATCATGGCACCGCCTCGTGCTGAAGATACCAGGCCCACACTCGTGGCTGGTAACAGAAACAGCTATCTCACAGATCCCTTCCAAGATCCTTCTTCGGACAGCGCCTCATCCCAAGGGCCTTCGAGGAGACCTTCTAGTGTAAGTGCAACAGCACCACGAGTTTATGTTTTGTGGATATTGATGACTGACCTTCTTAAAGGAAAATCCTCCCTCGCCTGTTGTTACAGCACCGCCTGCGGTTCCTGCCCCTCCTGCGGTTCCTGCCCCTGTGGTTCCTGCTTCCGATCGTGCTCCTCCGGTTCCTGTTGCCCATCCTCCTCCCCAGATACAACTACCTGTCGATGATATTGTAAGGGAACATCCCCACGTTGTGCTTTGGTCTCACAAGGAGTACAGCAGCTAACCTTGAGTAAACAGACTCCTGCCCCCGCTGCTCCTCCAGCGGGAGAGGTTCCTCAACAAGAGTTTGATGAGAAGACCGGTGGTGTCTTGAGCCCTGCTGGCGATGTCGAGCAGGGCCGGGCTGCCGCTGCCCCTGCCGGCGCCGATCCGGAGAAGTCCGACTCGCCGCCCCGCAAGACCAGAAATCCCTTCAAGCGCGGCTATGGGGCCTTCCGGGACACCTACTGCCCCAAGGAAGAGCCAGGTCTCGTCTTCCCTACCGGACCTACTGACGAGGAGAAGCTCAACTACGTGCACACCAACCGTATTCCGCTCTACATCTTCGGCATTATCTCCTTTCTGACCCTCTCGGCGGGTATGTGGCTTTTCGCCGTTTGCACCCCCATCTTCTCCTGGTACGGAGTCTTCGTCGGCTTCCTCAACATCTACCTCATCATCTCCTACCTCGTCGGTGTCGTCGGTCGCGACTGGGACTACGATGGTCACAAGCAAATGGTTGAGCAATTCCCCATCAACGACGAGACCGCCCCCACTGTCGACGTCTACCTCCCCTGCTGCTCTGAGCCCCTTGAGATTTTGGAGAACACCTACAAGCACATCATCAAGCTCGACTGGCCCGCCGCCAAACTCAAGGTCTATGTTCTCGACGATAGCGCTTCGGATGCCGTTCGTACGCTCGCTGAATCATACGGATTCAACTACATCGTTCGTGACGACCGCCCCCGTCTTCGCAAGGCTGGTAACCTCCGCTGGGCTTTCACTCGCACTCAGGGTGACTACTTCGCCATCTTCGACGCTGATTTCTGCCCTCGTCCGGACTTCCTCAGGGAGCTCGTCGTTGAGCACATGGCCGATGACAAGACCGCTATCGTTCAAAGCCCGCAGTACTTCAGGGTCACTGATGACCAGACTTGGGTTGAGCAGGGTGCTGGAGCTACCCAGGAGCTTTTCTACCGTGTCGTTCAGGTCAACAGAAACAAGTGGGGTGCCTCGATTTGCGTCGGCAGCAATGCCGTGTACAGGCGCGCCGCTCTGGAAGAGGTTGGCGGTACTGCTGAAATTGGTTTCTCTGAGGATGTGCACACTGGGTAAGTTTCTTCTTTCTTTGTTCTGTGTAATGAGACATGCACCCCGTATCCCGTATACGGCGCGGACGGGTGTGTGACCTGCTCGAGTCTCTCAAACCCTTCCCCCCGTGCCTCACCCCTGCATGGAACTGCTCGCTAACCACCAGTAAAACAGATTTGGCGCTGTCGATCGCGGCTGGAAGGTCAAGTACGTCCCGCTCTGCTTGGCTACCGGTATCTGCCCCAACACTCCGCGCTCCTTCTTCTCGCAGCAGATGCGCTGGGCTCGCGGTTCCACCACTCTCTTGACCACCAAGCACTTCTGGACTTCCAACTTGAACTTTATGCAGAAGTTGTGCTATCTCTGTGGTACGTCCCCCTCCCTGCCTTAGCCCCCTTCCCAACCAACCAACCACAGTTGGCTAACCCAAACCGTCTACTACAGGTCTCCTCTACTACTCCGCCGTCTCCCTCGGCATCTTCATCTCTCCCATCCCCGGCACCCTCCTCCTCGCCTTCCGCCCCAAGTACTTCAAGTACTACAACCTCGCCTTCGCCATCCCCTCCATCATCTACGGCGCCGTCCTTTTTAGGTATTGGGCCAAGGCCAAGTACGGCTTCAACGTCCAGCACATCATGGTCGTGCAGTCGTACGCCTACCTGACCGCCATCAAGGACCGTCTCTTCGGCATCGAGCTCCTCTGGGCTGCGTCCGGCGATAAGAAGGCCCACAAGAGCAACAAGTATCTCCATATGCGCATGCTCTGCACGTTCTGGACCATTTGCAATGTTGGTGGTATGATCGCTGCGGTGATCTATCGGGTCGGATTTCACGGGTTGGCGTGGTACAACACGCTGCCGTTGATCATTTTGTCGACGTATAACTTGTATATCAGCCATTACTTTATCTTTGCTTCTTGGAAGTGGTAAGCAGCTTCCGGGGCAAGCAAGGATAGTAGGAATGGTTGAATGGTGAAATGGGGATGGGGATTTTTTTTCACTTCTTTTTTTGGGCCGGACCTTTGGGGTCGTTAGATGGGCTCAGTTTGGGAACAACTTTTGGATACCTCTACACAACTGGATGTCGGTGGCATCTAGATTCGGTTTTTGGTTTTGGATAACGGGTCACAGGGTCACCCGGGTCACCACGGAAAGACATGGGGACATGGTGGGATATACAATGGATGTACGAGAACGAACTTCTGATGGATTTGATGGATGGAATGTCTGACTGAAGCAATGGGAGGAAGTCAAGGGCTGGATCTGGATCCCCCCCTCAAAATTTGACATGGATGAAGGACGAGATGATGGATATCGATACCTACCTACTATACATAAGACTTAATGAACGAACGGATTAATACCTCAATCTCAATCTCATCCCCGCGCATCCCCTTGGTGCATGATGTTAGATGTGAAGATGCACTCAATCATTCATTCAATCGAGAGAGAAAAGCCCTCTCCAAGACAGACATCGAGGGGCTTGTCCCAAGCCTGCTCAGAGTCAGAGCCTTCGTTCGGTTCAGGGGCCTGTTCGTCCAGAACGACGCCCAGCGCCAAGTCACGCGAGCCACGGTTCATGCGACAAGGTCACTCACTGTGCAGAACGACACTAGAGGTACTCAGATGGGCTAATAATGTGTTGACTTTCAGCTTGTGTCTGCGGCGCCCTCTTTTGGTCATTAGTACAAAAAATCGATAGATAGTTCGACCCGCCCCGTTCGTGCCAAAGTCTGTCTTCCTTTGCCCCCCTTTGTTTACGTACTATTCCAAGTAGATGTAGATTCAATAGCGTCGCGCGCGGCGATGGTTCGTTCAGCTGCGGTTATTGCGGACAGGCAGGCATCAGGGCAGTTGGAGCTCGTCAGCTCGACGGTCTAGACTTTTGGACTTTTTTCGCCCCTGAACCCCATCAACCCATCAACCCACAAAAGTAAGATCCATCCATCCAGCCTTACATTCCAGGTACGATTCATTCCATCCACATTCAATAGCGTCGCGCGCGATGGTGGTTAGCTGCCAATGTTTTTTGCTGGGACTGGGAGCTGAAATGGGTTCATGGAATGTTTATTGTCGGCAGGCAGGCATCAGGGCAGTTCGAGAGAGCTCGACGCGACGGTCTAGACTTTTTGGACTTTCTTTTTAGCTATAGCTAGCCCCTGAACCCATGAACCCATGATCTCATCAACCTTAGTTAGGTAGGTATTCAATAGCATCGCGCGCGATATGGTTAGGTAGCCGCCAATGTTTTTTTTGCTGGGAGCCTGAAATGGGTGCCAGTCATGGAATGTTATGGTCGGCAGGCAGGCATCAGGGCAGTTCGACTTCGAGCTCGACCTGACGGTCTAGACTTTTTGGACTTTTTGGTGGACTTTTTTCAGCCCTGCGTGAACCCATGATCCCTCCAGTCCCATAAAATCAACCCAACCCAAAACATACGGGTCTGTCTGTCACTGCATGCTGAATATCGGTTCACAAATTTTTAGAGGTACCTACCTACCTTTCGTTCTTCAATCGTGACATCGTTCTTGACTGTCTGTCAGTTTACATGGCATGCATGGAACCGTAATGAGCTTATGAATGTGAATGTGGTGGATTCACTAACAGCCAAAAAAAACACAAAAAAAAAAGAAAAGAAAAGAAAAGAAAAGAAAAGAAAAGAAAAGAAAAGAAAGAAAAGAAAAGAAAAGAAAAGAAAAGAAAAGAAAAGAAAAGAAAGGGTCACTCACGACTGCATGGCGTGCATCACCTTTTAGAAAAGGAGCAAAAAAATGGAAGACCCATTAGAGGGTTTGAGAAATGCCCACAGCCAGAATCGAACTGACGACCTCATCATTACTAGTGATGCGCTCTACCACTGAGCCATGCGGGCGGGTGTTTGCTTTGCTTTGATGGTTATCTTGGCTTGGAAGTTGGGCTTTTATCCACCCTCATTCTCCACTCCACCGGGTCTGGAGTCGGGTCTGGAGCCACCCACCCCATAAAGGAGATATACAGCTTCTAGAATCTAGCCATCCAGGTCGACAAGACAAACTTCGGTGATCACAATAGCATCGTATTTTCCATGACATCAATCATGTTCAAGCCGTTTTGCTTTTCTGCCAGAAGAAGAAGCTGAAATTATGAATTTGGAGAGGGTGCTGAATGCTGAGAGAAGTAAGTAAGTGAGACAGACTCGCAGGGCAGGCTTGTGAGGCATGAATGAGCTGAAGCAGATCATTCATGATCTTCATTGTAACTGGAACTTTTGCAGAATCAGTGAGTAGATGGATGGAAGTATACAGTGCTTTACTGTCGCCAAGTTTTTCCCAAGGCACATACATGTAACATGCCGGCAGGACATTTGATCTCTTTTGACATGTTCGATCGGTCCTGTTGGCGTTCTTCGATACGAGAGATATCTGCCCGGACATGAGCATTAAAAGACCGACCACTCGACCAGATTTGCGTGTGATGAGAGGAAGAGACTACCTTGCATTGTCGATCATGCTCATAATACCTTATGTAGATGTAATGTTAGCAAGGTGATGTGGGTAGCTGGCTGATGGTTGGAGTGATGAGATAAGGTAGTGCTTGGACCGACCGATACGAGTTGTTGGTTGGGGAGAATGCAGTGAGAGTGTGAGGATGATTCACTTGGTTCATGAAGATCTTCACACTATCTACGAAACTCGAGAGTTGAAGTCAAGAATGAGATATTCCGCTGACGAAAGAGGCGCACCGGACATAGCGGGTACCTGAAGTTCTTGTTGCTTTTTCTCCCCGTTGTTCTTCACCCCTTTTCCTTTTTCCTTTTCTTCTTCTTTTCTTTTTCGCTGTCCCGTGTGTGCTGGACGATGCATGTGAAAGTGCAGTGGCATCTCCTCCCTCCTATCATCGGACCTCCATTTGTTGACGAGTGCCGACAATCTGGCGTCGGGGGTGTTGTCAACTCATCACGTCCAATCGGAAAATGATCGACGTTTGTGGCTTGCTGAGGCTGGCAGTGAGATGTCTTGGGTTCGGTTTGATCGCGACGGTCGCCAAGCGAATTGGTACTTGAGTTGGTACCTAAGCTGGGCTGAGCTGATCTGAGCTGAATGAACCAGCTCGTGAGAGTGAGATAAGGTACCGATGCCTGAATGTGATTGCACAATTCGGTAAGGGGTGCAGTTTGGTGGATGCGATTCGTCAATTGGCATTGCAGGTTTACATGAAGATCATCGAGTGTTTGACGCCGACATGAAGGTGAAGATCGAGATTCTTGGTATCTCAAACTACTTTCTTGGCATGTAGTCGGTTCTTTATCATCACCAGGTGCTGAACTTTTGACGGTGCAGCGAGATTATCATTCTCTTATCTCTGTTCCTGATGCTTGCTGTTCAGTTGAGGATCGCAATTAACGACGCCTCAAATGTCGGCGCCAAGCCGGAAACTTGATGTTAGTTTATCTTCATTCTTCCCCGCGATGAATGAGTATATTGCTACATTGCCTCGCATCTCTTTACTCCATTCTCCGACGCAATTTGGGCCTCGCAGAAGCTGGTCTTGCCCCGCGCAGAATGTAACGATCCCTTGAGGAATATGAGGTATGTTACTTCGCCTACCCATATGCTGCATTTGCGTTGTGTTCCTGTCCTTCTGTTGCTCCCGTCCGGACACAAGACTTGTCGTATTAAGGGGCATCACGATGTTCAAGTTCATGGTTAATGTTGTGTTGACGTTGTGGTTTGCAATATTGTGTGTCGTGTACAGGCTCCAATATGTCTGGCATACCAGTGAAAGCATCAATGTCTCCAATCCAGGCAGGCAAGGACTGGGGAGTACCTAGAGGTACGCATTCTAGACTTTGTGCGAGGACAAGTCGGGTTCAACAACGTTGAGACAGGAAGGGGTTGGATGGACTCATGGAGGGACGGGATGCACATTAAGGTTCTGACTCGGAATTTCGTTGGCTAAGCTTCTGCTTGGACGTCGACGAGGGGTCAGAAGAGACATGAACAGGATCATTGCTGCGTTAGTTGAAGGGACGTCCGCTCGCACGAGACTTCCTTTCACGGTTTGTTATGGGAACGGGTTAGAAGAATCGGGAACCCGAGACATGGCTTGGTTGTCCGACAAGCGCCTACCTAGGTATGGAAGGTATCATGGGCTTTCCTTCCTTCCCTTCCCTCCCCTTCCCCTTCTACGGCACGCTGCCATCATCAATACCACGCACCAATGCTAGCCACCATCAGTCCCGGTGCCGAAGGCGACGCCGGCAGCAAGCGACGATGTCTCGCATTTGCGCCTTCCGGGATTGGCAAATATGACACCCTTCTAGAAGAAACGATAACCCGACGGAAAGACGCAATTACCGGACGAGAACGACGCGCCCGCCGACCCGCCGACCCGCCAACCCGCCCAGCCAAGCCCCGGTACTTCATACCGGATGGACCCGAGCGGTTACACACCTTGTGTGCAGCTAGCCTGGAATGCCTGGGCGAAGAATGCCCTAGGCAGATTACAGGATGTAGCAGATGCAGCATCCCGAGGGCACCAGGAAGGAAAGGAAACTTTGATTGACGGCAGTGTGAGACATGAGTGCCACGAGGTTGTGGCTGCCTGGGTTGCGACAGGGCGTTTAGGTATGGGTGGAGGGTCGGAACGGCAGTCTAAAACATTATGCTGTGTCACCGGAACACGGAGCCTTCGAATCTGCGGAAATCTTGCGGTATGACTGGCTGGCAATGCCATCACGACATGAACCCAATCTGGATTTGCAAGGAGGGGAAGCGTTTCACGGAGCCATGTCGTGGAATCTGGATTCGTATACCAACTAGGCTTCTTGATGGGCTTTCTCGTGCGAGCACTACCAACGAATCCTCCGCGTGTGCTTTTGCGTCGCCACTGCGAGGGAGAATGTCGCTATCGCGGTTTGCATCTGAGGGTCTTGGGGTCATCCATGTTGACGGCGGTAGGTTTGATGAAGGAAAACTGCCCGTAGATGCACGTGTCGTTTATTGCCAGTCCGTCCCGAATGCGGCCGGTATCTGATCGTCAAGATCGTCAAATATCCAATTGCTTCTCATCTTCGTCGCGTTCTCGCCAAGACCCCCTTCATTCCGCCGGCCCTCAAACAATCCGCTCCGGCACCCGCTCCAAGGGCGTAACCATCGGGCTATCGGCATACGGGCTGATAGCACCATCCGCAACCGCAGCGGGCGATGCGACCGGGCTTTCCACATCCAATATGCTTCTTGCATCCATCCGGTCCTCCATCTTCTTCCTCCAGGGGCGATAGACGATAACCGACGCCAGACCGACAACGACAAACAAGCCGCAGATGCATCCTCCAATAACGTCGTAGTGATCGCCTATCGCTTCAACTCCATCCCAGAACCGCCCTGTCGGCTCGGCCACGTTGTAGGCAAGCGACAGGATCTGAATGACGCCGATGAAGGCCGACACAACGACTGTGATCCCGGTAAGCACAATCGAGTAGTACAGGATGGCGACCACGTCTCTCGAGAAGGCCTTGGACGTGTACAGGGCCATCATCAGGGCACCGTCGGTCGTGTCGAGCATACACATGCCGGCTGTCGTAGCATCTCGTTAGCAATCATCTTCTCTCTCTCAAACTTGCAAAGTGCGGAACTCACCAGTAAACAAAATCGGAAAAATCAGAATCAACCAAATACTCGTCCCCTGCACCGCCTGTATACTGGCAATCCCCAATAGCGCAATCTCCGAACTGGTATCGAACCCCAATCCAAACAGGACACCCAGCGGATACATCTTCCACGGGCGATCCACGATCGCAAATACCCTCCTAAACACCCTCGCCAGGAACCCGGCCCCCTCCAACTGCAAATTATTCAACGCCTCCTGCTCCTCCTCCCCTCTGAGATCCTCCCCTTCCTCCACCCTCCTCCTCCGTTCCCTCTGCTCCTTCAACACCACCCTCAACCTCTTCACAAGCTTCCACAACACCCACCCATTCCCCACTCCTAACACAATCAGGAACGCTGCGCTCACAGAAGTGCCAATGATCCCCCCCACTCTCTGGAAGCCATCAAACCTATCCCTCAACGCGCCGCTCGTCGCCGCAACGACGATGCAAGTGATGACCACAATCGTGCTATGCCCCAAACTGAAAAACGTGCCCACGGCTACGGGCCGCTGGCCGGAGGCGATCAGCCGGCGCGTCATCAGGTCGATGGCGCTGATGTGGTCGGCGTCGAGGGCGTGGCGGAGACCGAGGGTGTAGGAGAGCACGGCGGGCGAGATCATTTTGGGGAAGTAGTGCAGGGTTATGCCGACGCCGGCCCAGACGAGGCAGTTGATAGCGACGAGGAGGGCGATGAGGTGGAGGGCGGGGCGGGGGATGTAGGAGAGGGGTGGTGGGAGCCGGAGGTGGGGGAGTTTGAGGCGGGCCATTTTGGGGGGTCGTGAGGGCAGCGGTGGTGGTGAGCTCGGGTCGGAGTTGGAGCTGATCGTGGGCGATGTGGTCGGGTGTCGTAGCCGTGTTATATATCTCGTCGTGGTACGCTGCTCGCCGGTCGCCGGGATCGAAGATGCGTGATTCGTCGATTACGTAAAAGCACTAGAAGTTCTAGCTCTTAGGATCGAGATCTTGGTGGTGAGGCTGGCGGTCGTGAACGTCGAGATGGGAAAGTCTTGCGAAGACCCAAGGAAGGGAAACCTGGACGAGATGACAAGAGCAAGAGAATTCTCACCCTCCCCCCCGTCTTCCTTGCTTTTGTCCCATCGGAAATCGTGCCGAATTGAGGCGCTCTTTCCTCCCGTAGATCGGAGTGTTTGGTCCTCTTTCCGATGCTATTTGCTTGGAAGACTGGAAGTCCCCACGATCAAAGTCTTGGAACATTCCATTACCCCTCCATCGCGATAAGCATGATAGGCATTATCGAAATGCTTATCTTATCTTTTGATATCCCCATTAGTAACTCCTAGTGGGGGAATCGCCGGGTGGGGTCCGGCGCGCTCCGGACCCGCTCCGCTCAGGAACGGTGGATATGATGGGGCTTCCCGCTGTGGGGCACCGGGACTTCGAAACTTTGATGTGTAAGTGTTAGTGCATCCGCTGAGAGGAATTGCTGCTTGGCTGATTCGGCAGGTATGAGCGGACAGCTTTTGAGACATCTTCAAGTGGACTGGGGAGCTAAGATCTAACTAGAAGACTACGAGGTCAAGCCGTTCGCATGTCTTCACAGCTCTACAGTTTTTTTTATTGCCATTGTTTTCTAGTGTCTTAAGGTTGCTAACAATGTCGACACCTTGGTGGCAGGGTCAAAGTTATAGTGATCAATGTGTTAACACGCCGCCATAACACAGCAGGGTACAGCAAGAAGCTCAAGGGAAGGAAGCCGGTATTAAAAAAGAAAAAGGGCATTCTCTCAAAACACTCAACCAAACCGACTGACGGACAGGCATCGGTCCTGAGAAATTCCGAATACATGTAACGGAAATACCCCAACAGAACCCAAACCTCAAGCAAGTAACCCAACAACCACCAGCCCCCAAGCCACCGTCCCCACCACCGTCCCCACCACCGTCTTCAGCGACATCTTCCCCGACCACGCTGTCGCCACCGCCGCCGCCGCCCCCTCCTTAACCTGCCAAATCGTAATGTACGGGCCCGTCACGTTGCCCTTGTTCTCAACGCACTGATCCATCGCAGACGCAGCCACCGCCCCATCCCTCCTCTTCCCATTTTTCATCGTACCATCCTCATTTTTGGTCTGCTCAAAGAGAAACTTGTCCGGAATCAGACACCACAACGCGCACCCGTCGGGACCGGCCATGTGCACCTCGTTGTCGGGTTTTAAGCTGCAGCAGGCCGTCATGCCCGCTAGCGACTCGGGCCAGTTCGGAATGGCCCAGACGCTTCGTTTTTGGGGGACACCTTCGATTTGGAAGAGGTCGAGCATGGCTTCGCGGTTGCAGGTCGTAGCGGGGGTGGGGCTGTGAGGGTGGTGGTTGTGGAGGAGGGGGCGGCTCGGGCCGCTAGGGCTGGGGTTGTTGTGGGCGGTGCCATTTTTGCTGGGGCTGTAGCCGTGGGGGGTCTGGTTGGTGATGTGATGTGGGCTGTTGTGTGAGGTTGAAGTACTCGCTCTGTTGGATTCGTCTTTATTTCTTTGGAGACGAGATGAGCTTGGTGAAGGCGGTTGGCTGGTGTGACTGTCAGAAGGTGATGGGAAAGTTATAGTTCGATGGCGAGCCTACGAAACTTGGGTTTATTCTTCGGGGCTCACGTTCTCACGATGCTGGCATGCCCCGACTATAAAAGTCTGGCATGGGCTGGAGCCAGTCGGTGTGAAGAAGGCGGAGTGGAACACCCTGACATGTATCGATGATGGAAGAGGAAGGAGACTAAAGGACCGACACGAGGCTCACTGCTCTACATCCACGCTAAACGAACACAGTCCTCTCGGACTCTGTTGGTAGGTGAAACATAGGTGAATGCCAATCAAGAGCGAAACCAAGACCCGCGAATGTTACTTCCTTTGCCAGCACAGCTGTCACGAGTCCCTTTTCCCATGTCGACTGCGAGGCTGGGGAGCAAGAACGTTGTTGCCAAGAGGTTGCATGGTGGTTTTCAGTTGGCAGGCGCCCCAATCAATCTCGGCGTTGCGTTGGGTGACCCGACAGCTTGGGACCTACCGCTTTTAGGGATTATGGAAATGGATATCGAGCGTGGCAAGGCACTCTTAGTGGTCCTGTTCGGTCTGTTGGCATATACCCGTGCCTATAGGAGTATGTAATGCGTTGTCTGGTCCGACTAGCGAATACCACCTCTGTTGATCATTTGTCTGGGCAGTAGGGGCTCAGGTCATCCAGCTTCAACCCTCATGCAACCAAGTTAGTACCATCCTTTCTCAGTCGCTTCTCTTAGTTTCCTTGACAATGACAGCAGGGTCCGTTGAAGGATTAAGCGCAAAAGAGCGACTTGGAGTCTTTCGAAACCCATTGCTTTCCCAGACGTTTCCCGAAAGAAAATAAGAAGAGAACGGGCTTCTACCTACCTATTTGCATCGGCGTAGGTATACGAAGCGATCGTCTTGATTATGGCTACGAGAGGAGGGTTGCTTTATGGAAAATGCCTTCAGCACACGAGGGTGGGTGCAGCATTGCAGTACTTCTCACCAACAAGCTCACAGCCTCGTCTCCGCTTGTCTCGTGGTGATGATGGCGAAAGATTGGTCATGAGGCTCACCTTCCACGTCGGCTGAGCCCAGAACAGCAAGCGTGACTGTTGGTAACCCGCAGATGGAGATGCTACGATCGCTTGATATGGCTGCCCACGTCAGTTCCGATTTCACGGACGAACAACAGGAAAGGATAAAAGGCCACCGGATGCCTACCTCCTGGTACTTCCCTCTCACATCATTATACCCGTCAACTTCTTACCATACGCTCACTGAATTGTTTTTCAGGCCTCCATTTACCTCGACCTACCTGAAGCCATGAAGTTTCTCCAATTCATCGTAGCCACGACACCAGTGGCACTGGCATCTCCCTTATCCGGAAATGGCATCCGCCGTGATATCTCTGGGAATTAGCAAGTCAGCATCGATCTCCAAGTCCAGGTCCGGGACGAAGACCGCACTCAAATGCTGACTCAATCATGCCCGGCCTCTCTCGCTCTCAAGACCGGTCGGACCACCAAGAGCCCTATCGTCTTCAATGTCGATCAAGACGGCTTTGGTTGTTTTGGTTGTTTCGGTTGTGTCTTGAGAGAATATGGGTAGTGTCGAAGTCTGTATGTACTCGTGCGAGTCCAGTCAGTCACCACCTGCCTTTTCCCGGCCTTCGTTGGTGTCCTGTAGAAGGCGTATCTAGAGTATCTCATTTCAGCCTACCTTCAGATAATAGACTTCATCTTTCCCTTGCATACCTGCGCACTCTAAGGTACGTTCACGATATGCCCTAACGAGAGTTAACTGTCATGAACATAAAACCGATTGTGGACAGTCCGTTGAACAGGACACTCACAGTCCGTTGAACAGGACACTCACAGTCCGTTGAACAGGACACTCACAGTCCGTTGAACAGGACACTCACAGTCCGTTGAACAGGACACTCACAGTCCGTTGAACAGGACACTCACAGTCCGTTCCAGACATCAAAGTAGAATGCCCTCAAAACCAGACCCTGAAGCCAATGGCTTCCGTCCGCATCAGCACCTACAAAAACCAGCATTGCCTCGGGGCTTTTTCGTGGGTCGTTAGACGGCACCTTGGCCACGCACGGGGAAAAGGGTTAGTGTCAGTGTCAATCAGCCCAAGATATTGTACACCGGCGGATGCAACTTCCAGTCCTTCATCCTTCATTGTTGCCACGAGCCCTTCTTTCCCAATGAGGTTGGGGGGGAAAGTGTTGCAACTGTTGTGCGCCAAGAATCCAAGACGTAATATCGTAGAAGGGCAGTGTCGTCATGAAGGCTCGGTCGCCCCGTCAATTGCAACCCTACGGAAGCCCGTACCCAATAATGTAGAGGACTTTCTCATGACAACCGTTGGGACCATTGGGCGGCATTGCGGCAGGGCAATATCCGGCAGTTTGGGAACCTATGAAGGCTTAAGCCTACACGCGCCTGCTGACCGACAAACATCAGGAAGATACTTTATGAAAGAAGTTTGCCCCCGCACGAATCTCTGATCCTTCAGTTCCGCTCCCCATCAACACGATTCTCTTCATTTCTTTCAATTACTTGCATCTACACCAAGCAAGCATTGCCGCAAGAGCTTTCCGTTTCCTGCACTGAAGACGATATACCAACCTGTACTCCCCAGCCATTCCCCATCGGTTCATCAACCACGGCACCAAACATCTTCCATTATTCGTTCTTCAACTCCCCCTTCTAGTAGCGAGAAGTCAATCACAGCCCGACCAAAAACCATCCTTAGGATTCAACCATGTCCCCCTCACCACCACTGCACCTAACCATCCGCTCCTCCGCCCCCACCACCACCACCACATCATCCCAAACAACAACCACCAGAACCACCGCAATCATAACCCCCGCCACAAACTGAACCCACGGCGGCATCTACGTCCTCCCGCAAATCGTGGGGGGCGACGAAGAGAACAAGAACCTCCTGCGCGACGGCGCGAGCATCTTTGCCGTTCCCAATTGGAACCAGACTCTAGTAGGCATGACGGCCTGTTGCGGCGGCGGCAGCGGCGGCGGCGTCGGCAGCG
>RAOH01000220.1:0-45706 GCA_009804965.1 Neurospora sp. FGSC 26632 | reverse complement strand
TGCTGGGCGACGCCTCCTGCCCTACGCTGCCCCATCTCAGCCAGGGCGCCGCCATGGCTATCGAGGACGGAGCGGTCCTGGCCGAGTGCGTGAGCAGGATCCCGGCCGATAAGCTGGATGATGCCGAGACGGTCGCCAAGACGCTCAAGGTGTTTGAGATGCTGCGCAAGCCGTATACGACCACCTTGGTGGACTTGGCGTCGTACTCGGGCCGCGTGCTGCATCTGGGTGAGGGCAAGGCGAAGGAGGAGCGTGATCGGCTGTTCCGTGACAACGGCAAGTCCGGCGTTGTACCGGATAAGTGGGCGAGCCCGGATGTGCAAAAGATGATTTATTCGCATGACTGTGTGAAGGAGGTGATTGAGAAGTTTGATGAGGTCTTTGCAAGCATTGCATGAGTGATGGGAATCAGGATGTATGTATGATCTTGGTACTCTACTTTGTTGGCGGTAGATCGGATGTAGCGCGGCGTAAAATGGTGTTAAGAATTGAGGCTTTACCTAACTTTACCTACTACCCATGAAATTGTGTCGAAACAAGCCGGTATCTCTTTTCAGCCACGCGTGAGGCATAAAGACCAAGAGGTAGCTGCGAACCTGTCATTGGCACCTTTTACCTTGTGAACGTTTGCCCGCTCCTAAACACATGCGCAGGGTCGTAAACGAGAGCTGTCAAAGTGTAATAAAAGTCATATCAACCAGTTTTCATAATACACGGAGATATGCCAAGAGAACCTGATGGGAACGCAAGAAAGACACTTGGATCCTGGTATAGGAAGAAGAGAAAAAAACAACATAAACGTGTAAAGTAGAACAAGCTAAAGCAACTGTGTAACCAAATTCCCCCCCCCCCCCCCATTGCGCCTCCCAAATGCGTGAATCAATCAATTAAACCTTGCAGGCTCACAACTAGGCCTGCCCCCATTCCTAGGAAAACCTCGAGGCAGGGTGAAGTCTCACATGCCCGGCGTGAAACTGATTAGTGAGACGGTGCGGTTGATTAGTGAGACGGTGCGGTTGATTTCGACCATCCACCGCCTCTCCAACAGCGCAAACGGACGGCTTTACTGTCCCCAGTCAAAGCAGCAAACATAACCCCCACGTTCCTCCCTTTCCCGCATCAATTTGATGCTATTATTTTGTTATTATTCGTTTCTGACATAGTCCCGTTACGGTAATAAGCGGTTGCGGATTGTGTTTCAAGTAGGTCCTTGTTTAGAAGATGGCATCCAAGCAGCAGCAGACGGCGCAAGTACCCAGAATTGCCAAGCAGACGTTCTGGAAAAAGGCAAGCCGGTTAGTGAGGGTGATCTACAGCTGAGTCACGACAACTACCTAGGAAGAAAACTCACATCGGAACCGCTCTTCTGCTCTACCGGCTGCTGGTAGTACCCTTGAGGCGGGGGCCCCTGCTGGTAATACGCTCCCGGTGGTGGTTGCTGTTGCTGGTAGTAGCCCATCTGCGGTCCTTGCTGGTATGGGCCTGGCTGTTGCCCGTATTGACCTTGCGGCGGGTATTGGCCTTGTGGCGGATATTGACCTTGAGGCGGGTAGTTGGGATCCTGAGGAGGATAGGCACCGCCCTGGGGCGGGGGAGTGCCGTAGCCGGCGTAGGCAGCCTGGGGAGGCTGAGGCTGGTTGTATGGGGGCGGATCTTGCTTGCCGGACATTGTGTCTGAGATCTCTAGTGGCTGTGTGTGCGACGAAAAGGTGATGTTGTGGGTTGAAAAGTTGGGCGCACAACAGTAGACGGTTTAGAAGGTGACGGGTTCTTGATCGCTCTCTAGATTTAAGACCCGAGTCGTTCGTTCGTTCGCTGGGAGCGGGGAAGGATCGAAATTGGCGGTCGATCTTCAGGTATTTTAGTATAGTCTGGTAGATATGGCCGAGACAGATGCCTAAGGTTACTAGCCGTTTCCGTTTGCGACTTTAGGTGTATACTTGAAAGAAAAGAGGAGTGGAAATGGAGGAAGGTGAAATCGGTGGATTTTTGGTTGCGGGATGAACGGAGTGAAAAAGCAGCACGGGAAAGACGGGGAGGCTTTGTTTGTTCTTCCGAGGCGCAGCGGTGGTCGCGTGGCAATCTGTAGTTAAGCAGCTGCTAGTGAACTAAAAGCCACCATGCACGAGCACTAGCTTTCATGCAGCTATTAATCATCTTGCACTAACGGATGGGTATCTCTTACAATCACTTGCCCCCTCCTGCCCTTCGAACCACATCGACATTGACGTCTCGCTATAACACCCATATTACACATCGAGTTGGTGGAATCCATTGTCAATGAAATGAGACATGGCTTGAAACGACAGAAGAAGTGGCCTCTTGCTGGCCAAGGTTAGAAAAGGGGCATCTCGAGTGGAAATTAGATAGCGATTTCGAGCGATTTAATGAAGCGTTGCCAAGTCCGGCAATTCGAGGGGGTGGGAGTGATGATAACTTCCCTGTGGATCTTTGCATCTTTCGACAGGTTCCATACTTCTTCCATCGCTTCCTATAAATTTCCTCGGGTCCCAACATTCGTTCTCGTATCTCATAAGGATTGGCCCTGTCCTGTACTAAAGTCGTTGGGCCATCATACGTTTTGTGTATCAGCTGTTGGTTATCCGTCTCTCCATGCGCCACAGCGGTTTCGGCTTGCTCCCTTGAGGACTACATTCCGTGCCGCTATTCGTTGGCTTTGTGATGCGTGTTGTTCATGGTCCTTTGTCGATAAATGCAGGGTTAAACGTGTCCGACAACCACCTATTCTACATGCTTCGCAGCGGCTGTCAAATGCAATTGCCAGGCTCTTAACCCTGCGTTCTCTGTCCGATTTGAATTCTAGATGACCCGAGATTATGTGGTAAGCGATCATCCCATGCGGCTTCGGGGTGAAGCCGAGACCATAGGCGAGTTTGTACAAAGAATTCAAGTCAAGCGTTGTTGTTTGAGCGGAAATGCGCGCTTATTATTTGTAACAATCTATGAGCTCTTGTAGTGTGTGCAAATGGTGCTCTGCTACCAACTTGGCACGGTTGGTACTCCTGTGCGTGTTAGTGCACATGGTGAATCCACCGAGTCTCGGTACACCTCCGTGAGGTTCACCAATTGGCCTTGGCATTTTCAACCACGCATTCTCTTTTCACCAATATCAGGTTTCGACACTCACCATTCCCTTCTCAGTTTCTCATCCACAGCGGGGAAAAAATAAAAAATAAAAGAGAGAAACCGGTCTATATTCTGCGACCCCAACCTGGCCTCCCAGTTTGCTCTTGGAGTTGAGAGCTATAGCCAACAGGAGATCAACCACATATCGACAGCCTCATTCTCCCCCCTTCCTCACCACAGCCAGAAAAAACACACCTCAAAATGGCTTCCACTGTCCCTCCAACAGAGGCTCAAGGGACAACCCCCTCCGATGGTCTCCTCAACTTCCCCGCCTCCTCAGCCCTCAAACTCGAACCGCACCTTCCACCACCACCACCACCATCTCCCGCTGCCACCACCACCACCGACACCACCAAAAGCAAAACCAGTTCAACAAAGCCCTTCGTAACCCTAACCTTCGCCACATCCCTCGACTCCTCCCTCTCCCTCGCGCCCGGCGTCCGCACCACCCTCTCCGGCCCGCAATCCAAAGCCATGACGCACTTTCTACGCTCTCGCCACGCCGCCATCTTAGTGGGCGTCGGCACCGCCGTGGCTGATGATCCGGGGCTTAACTGCAAGATACTCTCCCCTTTGTCCTCTTCGCCAGAAGGGGTAGGAAATGGAAAGCGGGAACAGCACCCCAACCAGCCCCGCCCGATCATTCTCGACCCTTCTGCGCGGTGGGAGGTTTCTGAGAAAAGTAAAGTGATTCAGCTTGCGAGACTAAAACAGGGGTTGGGGCCGTTTATATTTACGGCGAGGCGAGTTGAGGAGGTGCCGGAGGAGAGGAGGCGGGTGGTGGAGGGGGTTGGGGGGAAGTTTGTGCGTGTTGAGGGGTTGAAGGTCAAGGGGGAGGGAGAGGAGGAAACGGGTAGCGGAGAAAGTTTTGCGTGGGCAGATGTGCTGCGGACGATCGAGGAGGAAGGGCTCGATAGTGTGATGATTGAGGGGGGAGGAAGTGTGATTAATTCGTTGCTGGCGCTGGAGCAGGGAGAGCAGGAGTTGGTGGACTCGGTGATTGTTACGATTGCGCCGACGTGGTTGGGGGCTGGGGGTGTGCTGGTTTGTCCTCCGAGGGCGGTAGGGAGGGATGGGCAGCCGGCACCGCCGGTAAGACTTAGGGATGTGTCGTGGCATCCGTTGGGGGAGGATGTGGTGTTGTGTGGTAAGATTCTGAGGTAGAGCTTGGGGGACAAAATATGAAGCCTCGCTAAAATGAACCCAAGGGTGTCTACCTGCTGTCACAATTTCACTGACTCCGAGCTTATCACGCATTACCAACCTCCTGGGAGAGGTTATTGCGTCCAGCTCCGGGGGTAAGGGCATAATATGCATCATATCCACGTTGATTTACCTAACCACTTTCCCGAAAACGCCTCGCTATTGCTCACAACAGATGGGCATTCAAGTTTCAGCTAGAACTTATTTTGACCTTTCCATCCATATTATTGTATAGTTGACGGTAGCCAATCGAATTCGAGGTGACCCAAGACACAAGCACCAACAGTAACCTGCCCGACATTCATCTGAAGGCATCAAAATCAGTCCTGCCTGTCGACCGCTTCCACCCTGTAAGCCCGTTTCGACCACATGTTCGATGCTCAAGATTTCTTCAATCCAAACAGATTTCTCTTCTTCTTTTCCTTCGCCGGCTTCTCTGGCTTCCCGGCGGGCGGAGCTGGAGGCCTTGCGCCACTCCCACCAGCGTGCGGAGGAGCCGCACCACTGTTGATTGTCATGGCACCCATTGCCTGCGTTGGGGGGTGTACCGATCCAGCTCCGGGGGGAGCGGCTGCGGGTGGCCGTTGCATGGGCTGTGGTGGGGGTTTCGGCTTCGCATAAAAGTGCTCAGGGACCTTGGGCTGCGGTCGGTCCATCGGCAGGCCGAGTCTTCTCCTATCCATCGAAAGGTCCTCCAGCTGTCTTAGGTATAGTTGTGGTGTGAGCATGTGGCTGGATACAAGATAGATATCGCGGTTTCGCTTCTCCGATTCTTCGTAGCATATCCGCGCCTCTGAGTAGGTCGCACCACCGGCCATGAACACGATGACCCTTTGTCGATTCTCAACTTGCCGGCGATTAGCTGATGCCCACCTCGGCGCTGCCGAGCGGAGAGACCCTCCAGTTGCCAAGGCAGCAGCGTCGGCAGCCCCACCATCGGCTGGAGGCCGTGTAAAGGGGAAAGTCGCTGGGTCGAGACAGTTGTTAAACAGATCCTCAAGCATGTGCTTAACAGCCGGTTCGAATCGAGAGAGGAAATTTTCTTCGTCCGCCGGATTCTTTACTTGGGTCCGTGGGAATAACGGAGGATACGGCTTCCGTTCCTCCTTCAGTTTCCGCGTAGGCCGGGCACCCAAGTGCTGGAGATTGGTGATTTTGACCTTTTCAGCGGGCTGCAAGGCCGCATGGCTAAGCAGCCTGTCAATATCCTCGGTGATAACTCCGTCGCGGTATAGCACGTAGATGGCAATTAGCCGCAGCCGTTCCACCCAGGTAATAGCTTCATCATCCAAAAGCCGGACCATCTGTTCCAAGATGTCTTTGGGCTTCTTAAAATCCTCATCGAGACCCGTAGCCAGTGTCTGTTCGACCGAAGCGACGTCGGGCAACTTGCGACGTTGAAAGATGTTCATGGAATCCTGAGCCATGGTGAGGTGAAGCGAATAGGCCTCCTTCATTTCCTGAAACTGCGGCAGGCCAGCCAACATGTCCCTGATCGCATTCAAACTCGTCGTATCCTGGGTTTGGTTGGTGAAGTTGGGGTTCTGCTTGATGAAGTTTTGGAAGTCGCTCATGAGTTTTTCAATCGTGTCCTTCATATGCCGATGTCGGTTCTCGACCCACACCTTGTCTTTATCAGACAACTCCATGTCCTTCTCCTCGGCCTCTGGCGTGCCCTCGTTGACAGTCATGTGGAAGGTCACTTTGTCGCCATCCTGGATGGGAAGGAGGTCGTGCGCCATGGCCTGGTACGTGAACTCGTGAACTAATGGTGCCATCAAGTCCATTGACCTGTCCGCAATCAGTAGATATCCCTGTGGCCGTGTGGTTTGTGGCGGGAAGTCGCCCTTGAACTGTTTGTAAGCGTCAAGCTCGTCTTGTACGAGCGAGGCAAGGCGCCCGCAGAGTGCGCCCGCACGATATTCGTTGTTCCTGGGTGCGAAGAACCTGATCTTGGGATACTCGCCCAATGTTATGCATACAGCGGCAATCTGCAATGGCTTTAGTCCATGGAACAACAGCTGGGGACGGACTGGGCATGGATATGCCATACCTTTTGAGCCAGAGCGTCCAGGTGTGGCATTGCAACGGCCTCGCAGCTCGGATTATACAGAATGGGAAAGCTATAAGGGTCCTTGAAAGACACCAGGCGTGACTCGCGAGGGAAGAAGTCAATCAGTAGCGGTCGCGAATCTACGTCGGCCTGATTAGCAAATACCCCTTTGAATCTCCAGGCCTAGGCAAGATACCTATTTTCTGAGGAGCAGCGGCCAGTCGTGCCCTCAGTTCACCCCCAAGAATGCCTGTCCATAGCACGGTAGAGTTGACATAGCGGCCCTTTGCCAAATCAAGGATCAGGCACTCGACGATATGCGGACGAGGCGACAAAATGTAGATAGCATCCATGCCGGAATTCTCGTCTCTCGGTTCCTCGATTTGTTGTATATTAGCGATATTGACGTTGAGAATGTCATCTTCTTTGACGGAGTTGTCGATGATCTTTTTGGAGACGTCGTCGACTATCAGGATCCTCCACTATAGTCCACGGTTGTATCAGTATGGGGCTCCTGTCGGCGGCGGTGGAAGGAAGAGGGGAGTTGTGCTCACGTCGCGCTGGACAACACCCTTGATGGCATTGATAATGACTATATGGCGAGGGGATTAACAGCTGTTCTCCATGTGAAAGCCCACGCACCACGGGGATTGTCGCATACCATCATGATGCTCCTTTACTATCGAGGCTGCTTGGTCCATAACTGCTGAAGTGGATCCGAATGTTATGATTTGGGCAGAGCCGGCTCTTGCCTTTGTTTACAATCGGAAGCCCCTGGAGGATTAAAGAGCAGAGGATAGGTAATCGGCGTGGTTGTCTAAGGTGTGGTGCGTAGAGGCAAGACCATCCAGATGCGACGACTCGACGAGGGGATGGCGATGCGCGCGGCGGCGGTCTGTGACAAGGTGAGGCTGTTGTTGGTTGTTGTTCTTTCGTTGAAAGACGGATCCGGGGACAGGGGAAAGCAAGCGGGACGGAACAAGGTCAGAATGTTTCCATGAACTCGGTGTGTGTTTTATTTCGTGTTAATTTCGTTTGTATTTGGGGGGGGGGGGGGAGTGCTCATCATTCCCCAACGAGCCGCGAGGTTCGAAACAGCCGACACGGCACGGTTCCAGGTTGAAGGAGGTCCGTCTCGCGGTGTAGCATTGCGGGTCAGGTACCTCCATAACTGGCGGGGACCATTGTCATCGGTGCAGGGGTCTGACACTGGGCGTGGTTCTGTGCGCTAGGGACCTCTGATAATCCCATCTTCGTGTTATCCAGCGACACGCCGATACCTCTTACCGTCACCGTGATGATACTTATTGCACCGAGTTCCACGCCGCTACACCGGGACACGACGAGAAGAGTGGGCTGGAAGCTATACCCGCCGCCAACAGTCAACCGTGAGTCTATGACGGAAGTCTCAAGATCAATACAGTTCGTCCCAAAGGAATCGTGGGCGACCATACATGGCTTTCAACGCGATATCCCTCTCGCCGTTTACCGGTAACCATTATATATATCAAGCTGAAGCTAGTTTCGACCTGCGAGACCCGTATTGACCGGCGCTTAAACAACACAACCCACGCGAGGACCGGCACGCTCCGACGGGAGCGAGCTCCAGCGCTCCATGGCCTGTACGGGCTTTACCCCACCGGCTCCCGAAGTGTGGAGTCTTCCCGGTTTGGCCCCACCTCGGCGCGGGCTCGACCCGTCTGCCACATCACGGGGGTCAGCGTCGATTCCATCAGCATCAGTGATCACTCAAACAAACCTTGAGAAGAGATATTGACGACTGACGAGGGGCTGGGAAGCGACAGATCCTGATGGAGCAGTGAGACTCCTGCTTGTACATCCTTGTCTTCGGAGCCATCCGCCGAGCCGCTATCCGTAACAGGCACCTTGGTGAGACCATCAAGGTTGCTGCTTCACCTGTCACTTTTGTCCAGGAATCGGCAAGCTTCGTTGGTTCAACCCCTGAACTGGAATGAAACCTTGTCACGAGAGAGAGCGGGTAGACTACTCTGTCTTTCTTGACGAAGCTCTAGCTTCCAGCAACAAAAACCGAGTGGTCCGAAGCTGTGATGTCTGCGCATAAACATGCTCTTTTAGTGAGGGCTCCATTACTCGTGACGTGCCGGACTTGCAGACAGGACTCCGTCCTTTTTGGGTATAAATCTCGTCTGGGGTTGATTATCACTCGTTGGAAGGCGTACATTCAATCCTCTCACCACCTGGTAGTTCCATCCCCATAATCAGCCGCATGCTGGGGAGTGTTAGTCTGAGACACTCGAAGCCTGATTTCACTAGTCGGGGGTGTATAGGGGCGTGACGGATCCTGGATCATGGCGAAGATAGCCACTCAAGGAGTATCACTATCATTACCGCTATCTAAAACTAGTCTCGGACACCGGTGCGATGCTGAATCCCTAGGAGTCAGCAAACGACCGCTGTATATATTGAAGCGTGGGGATCTGTATCTTCTGCAACGTTCCTTTTTCTAATTGCTCCTTTTCTCTCTTTTTCCCTCTCTGCTTTTCTTTCTTCCTTTCTCCCTTCCTTTCTCCCTTCCTTTCTCCCTTCCTTTCTCCCTTCCTTTCTCACTAAATGGAAAAGTAGAGAGGAGAAAAGAAAATGATGGAGACGGCAACGAAGAACACGGCAACAAAGAACACGGCAATGAAGACAGCGATAAAGACGGCAATAATGGAGACAATGATGGAGGAGACAACGCTGAAGAAGGCAATGTTGAAGGTGATGTTGAGGAATGAGATGATGGGATGCCCGATTTAAGACGGCGATAACCTTATCGATAGGCGATATCGATGAATTATTTCAGAAATGGAAGGAAGGACCCTGCATTTTGGGACGATCCTGACAATAGTGTCCCACAAATTGACCAATCAAAAGCTGGCTCGGCAAGACGCCCTGACCAGTTGTAGGGCCGTATAGTTGGAGCACGCTTCAATAACTCTATGTGCACAGCATATTCAATACTATAAAGAGGCGCCCTGTAGTGTACTGAAGTACACCACGGCAAAGCCAAGTTTGTCCTCGGTTATCCAGGTTAACTCTTTGAGGTTTACCGGCATAGCGGTTTCCACGAACGTTGGGGGGGACTAAGGATTATTAGTCTACCAACTATCGGGTTGTAAAATCTTACCAGATGGGATCATGATGAAAACTCCATTCACCCAGAAATCAAATTCACTCGGAAACTGGAAAACCCTCGAGTCATAGTTGAAGCGGCTGTCAACTTCTCCCCCTTCCTCCCCTTTGCTCACCTCCCTTACCCTTCCCCCAAGATATTCGGTACCCCTTTCCACGCCCACAAATCCCGAACCCATCTGGGTCTCTATCCCCGACCAAAAGATGTCTACCAACATTTCCACCAAAGATGACGAACCAAAGTCACAACACGGCATCGTTTTCCACGATATCGAGCGCACAGCTACCTCTAGCGGGGAGGGCCATGGAAAACACAACGACCAAGTAGAGACGATTACTCGACTCGGTTCACTATTTTGGCCGAATTCTCTAAGCACTAGCAAGGAGGGCGACGTCTCCGACGACCATTCCAAGAAGGAGAATCCAAAGTGGTATCAATGGTATCAGAAGCTGATCGACGCCGGTGTCGAGGAAAACGGGATCCAGCCGGTTCTGATTGAGGGGAGGACTTCGACGCAGTATAATCAGTTATTTACTGTTTTCTTTACTGGTTTGCTGTGTTTACTGCCGTAAGTCGTTATCCTATCCTTCTGTCGTCGAGGGTCACAACCTAGCCTAGTGTGGCTGATCAGCTGCTAACTCGACATTCTTTTTGGCTTTTGAAAAGGGTACCAACTGGCATGCTAGCCACTCTCGAGTTTGGCTTGAGTCTGAGAGACGCTTCGTTGATTATCCTCTTCTTTGCGCTGCTTACATGCCTCCCGCCTGCCTTCATGGGGATCGGAGGGATGGAGACGGGCATGAGGCAGTTTGTGCAAGCTCGGTATTCATTCGGGTCAGTCCCAACTTCCACTTCATTACACCTCTTCCTCCATGTCATAAGAGCCATCTCCTAACCAACACCTCTCTTTCTCGCAGCCTCTACCTAGTTATCATCCCCCTCCTCCTCAACGCCGCCACCATAACCGGCTTCACCCTCATGTCCGCCATCGCGGGCGGGCAGACCCTCGCAGCCGTCAACCCCTCCCACGTCAGCGTAAACGTAGGCATCGTTATCACCTGCCTCGTCGCCTTCGGCGTCTCTCTCCTCGGCTTCCACTTCGTCCACTTCTGGAACCGATGGACTTGGATCCCCAACCTGATCGCCCTTGTCATCACCGTCGGCTGCGGCGGCCGCTACCTCCATCTGCAGTCCGAATCTGCAGCACCGGCCACGGCCTCGCAGGTCCTTAACCTCGGGAGCCTTATAGCGGGATATTTCCTCACGTTTGGCGGGATGGTGGGCGATTATTCCATTTACCACAACCCAAGAGGCGTTCCCTCCAAGTCGTTCGGCGCCAGAGCCCGCATCTTCACCTACCTCTACCTCGGCCTGTTCCTCCCTTCTGTTCCACTTTTCATCTTGGGAGCCGCCATAGGCGGCGCCGTTCCCCAAGTTCCTGCGTGGCAAGCCGCTTACGCTTCGACGGGCATCGGGGGCGTGATGATGGAGATGCTTGCTCCCGCGGGCGGGTTTGGCAAATTCGTGATGGTGGTGCTTGCACTCAGCGTAATTGGGAACATTGCCATCTCCATGTATACCATCTCGTTGAACCTGGAGATGCTGCTCCCGCCGTTGCCCCCTAAAGTAAGCGTCCATCGGTTTGTGTTTATATTGGTGACGATGGCGGTCATGATTCCGTTGGCGGTGAGGACGGCCAAGGAGTGGCAGACCAGTTTGATCAATTTTCTGAGTGTCATTGGGTATTGGTCGGCGTGCTTTGATGCTGTTTTGATACTGGAGTTGGTGGTGTTTAGAAGGATGGACTATGCGAGTGTTGATCATGCTATCTGGAACGTGGGGAGGAAGTTGCCACCTGGGCTGGCGGCCTTGAGTGCCTCGATTCTGAGTTGGGCGCTGGTGGTCCCGGGGATGGCGCAGTCGTGGTATGTAGGTCCGATTGGAAAGAGGACTGGGGATATCGGGGTTGAGTTGGCTTTTGTGGTGACGGGCTTGTTGTATCTACCTTTGAGGTGGCTGGAGATCAAGATTCGGGGCGGATTCTGATGGACGACATGAAGAGTCCCGCTGGTTACAGACGGTCAATTCGAGTTGCTTAGGAAAGAAAATTGGAGAGGTGTATCTACCATAGCCATCAGGCACCAAATAATGAAAACAAACATGTCGGACACTGATGTAGTTCAAGTCGAATATGTGACTCGGTTGATTATGGTGCTGATAAGCTCTCTGGTATCGACAGGTATTAACATCTTTCGAATACCCTGTACAAGCCCTTGAGATTCGCGACCTCGAGAATGCCCGTCTGCATGAGCGACTTGGTGGCCACAAGCCTCGACTTGAAAGCCGGAAAAAGAACATGTTCCAACGCGAACCGAACATGGTCTCTGCGAGCAACTGTTTCGGCATCGACATCCTTGTCACAACCTTGCACAGCCGGCGGATCATCGGCACCGATAGTCGCTGGCAATCGCTCAGGGACATAGAACATGGCCAGTTCTTTGAGAAAGCCTTCGAAACAGGCCTTCTCTTCTGACCAGTCTACACGTGGTCCAAGCTCCAAGAGAAAACGCGGCAACTTGGCCATGGACGGCGTGTAGCCTTTGACCAGCAGTGGGATGCTTAGCAGCTCGCCGGCCGGAGAAATTTCAAAGGAGAAATACTCGAGAAGCATCTCTCGCCGTTCGACCAACTGATCTGCCACCAACTCGACGATTTCAGATACGTCCATCTCATCATCTCCGTCTTTATCAACTCCCCCAGATGCATCTGCTGTTGCCGTTCTCTCGAATTCGGCGGCCATGCCCAGCAGTTCTCGAAGATCGAGGGGCGGATCAAAACGTATGGTACCGAAGTTTCCAAAGTCCGTCAACGCCAATTGGTAGAAGTATTCATAGCATACCCGTCCATAGTCAACCAGATACAACTTAACACCACCCTGGATGGCGGCAAGACGACGACGTTCATCTACAATGCCGACAAAGGTGTGATTGGCAAAGATATTGGTCAGTTCGTGATGCATCTCTTCGCGGACTTCGGCGCGCAGTTCGCGGACACTGATTAAGCGACAGGCAGTAGCCTCACGCTCGACTGTCTCGTAATTGATCATCTTGACGTCCTTGTTTGTGCCAGTGATGGTTGCTTTGACGCCAGACGTGGACGAAATCCCATCTCCTCTTACCCCTGCTCCCATGGTTGACGCCGGCGGTAACATGCTGGTTATCTTACGCATGTTGGCGTCAGTCCGGACAAGACTGGATTCGTTGCGAGCTGGGGTCTTGCGGGCTCCTGAAGCCGCACCGCTGGTCTTGGATGGGGTGCTTGAAGACGCTTGTTGATCTGAGGCCGACCATGTGCCACCAGGGAGAAGGGTTTGGGTGAGAAAGGTTCGGCTAGTGTCGACAGCAGCCAACTTTGATCGGATGCGCTCGCAGATGGCCTGGATGATCTCGTGTTCGTTTAGGAAGTTCACTTCGCGTTTCGTAGGGTGAACATTAACATCAACCCGCTCAGGGGCAATTTCTAGGCTGAGGTAGACAAAAGGGTGGCCGTTCTTGGGGAGAAAGGAAGCATATGTTTGCTCAACTGCCTTTCGAATGTTGGAAGACTCGACACATCTGTGGTTGATAAAGAGCAGCAGAGTTGTCTTTTTGAGATTGTAGTTCGCGTTAGTCGCCAAGCCCTTTGCCTTGAAGCCCCAGCGGTCATCG
Organism: Neurospora sp. FGSC 26632; assembly: GCA_009804965.1. Lineage (NCBI taxonomy): Eukaryota > Fungi > Ascomycota > Sordariomycetes > Sordariales > Sordariaceae > Neurospora > Neurospora sp. FGSC 26632. Next base: position 32,442 of record RAOH01000220.1, on the reverse strand, counting down.
GATGTTGAGTATTCGATGAGTTCGTTGGCAACACTGCCTCCGTATATCTGCCGGATTCTGTCGGTGCTCGAAGCATTGGCATGAATGGCAATGCTTGTCGATGACTCGCCGTGCTTTTTACACGAGAAAGCAATGTGCGAACAATGTACAGCATAGCGGCCAACCATGTCGATGATCTTGTTGTACTCGTCAGAGGTAGATCGAAAGGCGCGGCGGCGGGTTGGGATGTTATAGAACAGGTCTTCGACGGTAATCTGCGTGCCTTGTCGACCAGCGACGGGCTTTGGATCAGGCGACTGGCCGGGTTTTGCGGGAACCAGCTTTCCGCTCCCGTAGTGAGCACGCCAGGCGCAGTTGGATTCCTGAGTCTTGGTGGTAACGGTCAGGTGTGCAATGTGGCTTATGCTGGCAAGAGCCTCACCGCGGAAGCCGTAGGTTGAGATGCACTGAAGATCCTCGAACTTTTGCAGCTTGGACGTAGTAAAGCGTTCACATAGAATGGGCAAATCCTGCTTGTCAATACCGCAACCATTGTCTGTGATCTGGAGGAATTTGAGGCCACCGTCCTTGACCACAATCTCCAACGAGGTAGAGCTGGCATCCACGGCATTCTCCATCAGCTCCTTGAGAGCATGAACAGGAGCAACAATGATCTCGCCAGCGGCAATCTTGTTGACAACGTCTGGGTCGAGGGGCTACAAGTACAGGTCAATAATTTCATTGTTTTGGAAGATGGAGGAGTGTATTTTCTTACCCTGATCCGACGTGGAGCATGGCAGCTGTCATCGCCGAGAACGCTCGCCTTGCGCTTTTCACCCCGTGGGCCATCAATGGCCATTGCATCAGCCATTGCATCAGCCATCCCGCCCAAGTTTACCCTCGCAAAGTGACTGAGGTTGTCAAGTAGAGAGGTAACGACCGCGTGAAGAAGCCGTCAAGTTTCCTCTGCTAGACGCGCTGGGCGGTTTGCAGGCGGTTTGCAGGCGGTTTGCAGGTGGTTTGCAGGTGGTTTGCTACTAACAATCACGGTCCATCTGTTCCAAAGGGAAACGTGATACCGTGAAGCTGCCACTCCACCGCAAGCAGCGATAGTTTATGGTCAAGCTAGGACACCGTGAAGCAATGAAGCCAGTCCTACTTTCCCCCGACGGACGAACTTGGAGACTCGCGGTTGAAGTTGAGGTTGTTAGTTGTACAAGGCAGGTACGAACGAGATGCCTACGAGTGGAAGGCAACAGCGGCTCCCGGTCCCTTAAGTGACCAATGCGGCGGCCCAGTCGACACTGCTTACAGGCGCAGTTAATAGTGGGCCTTGGGCACGTGCATTACGGTCCATAGATTTCGACCAACGGAATTGTCACCACTAACAGTTTTCTCATCATCCTTCACACACCAGACGTACGAGGCAACCCACTTTCACCCTATTCAAACCACGGCCGACGAACATTGCAAATTCGACGACCGCTTCAATCATCCAAAGAAATGCGGGCCATTTCCACTTCACCCAACCATGTCAATGGCTATGGGTTTATGAGTCTACATATTTGGCTTCCGCGATGCGGTTCACGACCACGGATACTCCCCTGGGTTTACAAAGCACGACAACCTCACGAATTGACGGAACATATAATTTTATTCTACTTTCCTGTTGCCTGTCTGACCTCAATTCCCCTCGACTGAGCCACAACGTCTCTGGAAGGCCATCATCTTCTCCGGTCATGGAATATCTCATTCTGTGCCAGATCTGCCTCTGTGGCCGGGGTTCGGAGGTCTCCAAAGCCAGGCTTCCATTGAGACTGATGTCACTGATTTGTCAAGTGACAAACACATTCCTTTGCGCCTCAGCATCACAGGAAGATATCATGTCTAGCCGATGATTGAGTCTCTCCCAGTCTTTTCTCTTTTCTGGCCTCCTCATGTTCGTTTGCCCGTGGTGAATATTCCTCTCGTTAATTTCCTCAGATTCCTGGTATCAACAAGGTACAGTGTGTTGCATGCCACCCTCCTCCCACTCTTGCTTTAATCGGACCCCTGCTCAAGGGCTGGAAGCCACGCTACCGCCCCATCCTTTTCGAGGCTTCCCGGAGGGCTCTCTTCAGCGTGAAGGTGAAAGTGGTGCCAAACTCGGTGAAGAGAGATATAACAGCTTCATTCTGCCTTTGTCATATCTAAGCCATCCGCATTACCATTCATTTCATCTTCGACAAATCATACCCAAAGTAAAGTCAACTTCATACCTAAAGATGGTTGAAAAACAACCACCGGAATCTTCTCGGGCTCTCTCTCCAGGACCCACTCCGAGTGATGCAGGCTCTTCTGTTCAAGTCCATGCGGACAATGGAAGCACCAGGTGCGTATGCTGACTTCAATATTCCTCTGGCCAGATTTTCTCACTGACCTTTTGGCAGAACACAGAGCGTAACAGGAACAGAACGATCGTTGACCCCATCTGTACGAGATTCAACACGGATAACTGTCGATCCTGTCAGAGAGAGACTGTTCCGGATGAGACCGTCATCACCATTTATTTCATCGCATGGCATCGAGCCACCTCTCCGTGATGACTTACTGAGAGATCTTATTCATTCTTACGATACCCACCTCGTCAGCACTCATTCAGTACCCGTCAGCCACAGCCTTAAACGTCCACATGATGGGGACCCCACAGACACCGAGCCCCTAGTAAAAAGAGACAGGCTTATCGAAGAATTAGACCAGATGGCATCCGGTGGGAGTAAAGCAGCCATCGAGTCCTTACAGACCAGACAAAAAGAGATCAATGAGCACGGCGATCCGGTTGCTTCTACTCGTGCTGAGAACACAATACCAACTTTAGAAGGGCATACCAGAGTCGTTCTACCGATAAGGTCCTCCACGAAAAGACAGACCAGTCGGCAACAAAGTGTTCATACAACCGCACTGCTTGAACAACATGAGAATGCGGAAACAAACTCAGAGAAAGGTACCTGAGAAAGCCGCCTGCTTGATGATTCTCTGCAGTGACCGACAGATCGGTATGATTTCTGGTTGATGATGTTGTTTTCCTTTTTCCTTTGCCCATGAAGTTTAATTAGACATAGGCCTTGCGAACCAAACAGACGGTAAACAAGGCATCTTGACAAGACATTTCTCATTACTTACACTTGAAATCATACTAAGAGGGCTCTGATGTTTCGTCAATCTATGAAGTTTTCCCTTGTTGTTATGCTTAACTTGTTACTCCGCAAACCGTCAAGCTCTCTCTCCTGCTTGTTAATCTTTGTCCGTACAGAAAACGAACCGGCACGCAACTGGCTCCAAACAGGAATCTGCTAGGTCCGCAGGAGATCTTCCGACTTGCGATATCGGGCCAAATAGTCGGGATATATAAACCAAATACCTCCCGCGGACACTCACCTCACCCACCTAGCACGTCAAGTTAAGCACCTTCGATACCACCATGGACGACCAAGTTTACTCTTTCATCCACGATCTAGGGCCCATCGGGGAAGGCTTTCCCCCCCGCCGGCCCCCATGCTTCCAATGCACATTCGACACTGCCAGACAAATCCACAGCGCCAGGATGCTAATAAATGACAGAGACACCATCAACCTTGTCACGAAGACCCTGTGCTTTGTCGGCCAGTCTGCGATTAAACGCTGTAGCAAGTGTGATCAAGCCAACGAGCAAAGATGTTACGATTGCCCCCGAGAGCTGACCTCTCTCCGCGACAACCTTTAGGAGCGGCTGTCGAGAGTGGATACTAACTCTACATCTACCGGCGCCCACCAGACAAATGTGAATTACCATCCTCTTCACGATCTCCGCATGGCCGCCGCAAACTTTCTTGAGCATACTCGCCTGTTCCTAAAGAAGCACAATCTCGAAGAATTCGATCAACTTCAAAGTAACCTCAAGGCATCGGTGCCCCAGCTGGTCGAATGGGGGTGCATCGATGTCTCGGTCACGCAGCAGGCGGAGGAACAGCAACAACAACGGCAGCAGCTGGTCGATTGGGGACCCATCGATGTCTCGGTCGCGCAGCAGAGGCAGCAGCAGACACAAGTTCAGCAGGACCCCTCGTCCTTGCACTCGCCCTCTTCCGAGCCTCATCAACAGGCAGCTACCCCTTCCTTCTTGACGTTGACGGAGGGGTCCAATATCAGTTCCACTCCCAGTCTCAAGCCAACAAGTTCATCAAAGCAGCAGCCACAATCGCAGCCGCAGCCCCAACATGACGAGATCAAGAAGATCCACGCTACCCTTGAGGACATCGAGGTCCAACTCCACATAATGCTCGGCATGATCAGCAGTATGTCTCGAAACATCCGACGAGAAGCTATCGCACGCCATGAGGAGATCAAGGAGCTGTTAATCCGCAACTGCAACTGCAACGACAACGACAACGACAACGACAACGACAACGACAACGACAACGACAACGACAACGACAACGACGAAGGAAAGGGTATTGACAAGGGAAAAGGCATTGACAACGGAAATGGTAGCGGCAATAGAGACGGTTTCAACCATGGTTTGTTGTCTTCAGCATCATCCGGCCCAAGTTCTTTACACCCGAATCCTCATATTTCCGATGAATTTTGCGCAATGAACGCCAAGATGTATCCAGAGATCTCAACAGAGCAGTTTCAAATTATCCGGAGGATATATATCGCTTGTCTGCAACATCCGGAAAAGGTGGGCGAGTACAGGGAGACATTAAGAGTTATGCTACAGCGGCTTGAAGCAGAGAAGGGCTCAAGCCAGAGGGAAACAAGCAACCAGAACCCAGTCCGCGATCCCGGCACCTGAGGTGCCGCCTCGTTCCTAACAGCTTTTAACGAAACCGAAGTTCATCAACCTCGGCGTGCGCCAGTCCGGGGGGTGTCCTATATCGAAATGTTGGAATCCAGATACTATCGCCCGGAACTTTTGCCCGTCCTGCCACATCCCGCCCCATAGAAACCAAGAAAGAAGAAACCGAAAAGGAAGCAAGCTGATAGAAAAGAATGAGTTTCGCGGGCACTTGGCAAGTACCAAGGGGTCACGAGAGAGCTGGGGCTCTAGAGAGAAAGGGAAAGAGAGACAGGAAAGGAGAAGGAAGGAGGCAGGTACAAGTACAAGAAATGCATATCAAATCGTATTTTCCCAACACTACTCTGCATCCCCATGTGATGAAACGATGAAGATGGACTGCGGCTGAGGCTCGGCCTGTTAAAGCCATACTGTTTGTTACATGTGGAAGGTTGCACCCTGTGTAGAATTTCCATCTGCAGAGTAATTATCTCTGCTTGCATGCCTTTCGTCTTCATCACACCATGCCGCAACGAACCATCGATTTTCGCTGCCATCAAAGTCATCAGATTCGTTAGCTGTTTGGCAAACTGCTATAGAGTAAGGTAGCACGGAACTGAACCATATCAACCAACTCTCGACGTACCCGATCAATATTTGAAAATCAATCCCATACTCCACACTTAAGCAAACAACCACCGTCCGAACTTACAAGTTTATGTCGATGTGTTTGTTGACGGTGATGCTGATCTGAATACCTAGGCACGATGTGGTGTTCTAACTTAGGTACAGTACAAATAATGTACGCCACCCCGCTTTACACGCCTTACCTTACGAGCTTATCTTACCTTACCCTACCCTACCCAACCATACCCTCAGGCAGCCAAAGAAGAGAGAGAGAGAAAAATCCCCGAAAGGTGTAATTTTCTCCGAGGTTTATTGCCGTGCTTGCGTTGGACGAATCAACGAATGAGGGATGTCCGGGTACAGTCCTGTGCAGCAGGGTGCAGACTGCCTCACTGCGGCGTGGTACATACGACAGTGAATGTTTGTAATGTTTGGTGTAAGGAAATACTGAGCAAAGTTTACATGCTATATGGAGTTAGTCAACTATCGAACTGCTGCGAGATAAAAGCTGGATCATGTTAGGGCGGTAATAGACACCCGTGCTACAACAACTGGCTTGTGACATCCTGTTGCCCGTACAAATTAGGGTGATTGCGCGCCGTCAGCGTGCGTGTGTTCCTCGTATCAAGGGTCCTGAACGAAGGATTGTTCCTGCCGCCACCTATTGAATCCATGTGTAACGTTGTCGGTTACTCAGTGTAGGTAATTTTGAACTTAAGTGATGAAAGGAATGAGCCGAACAATGGTTTGTATTGGAAAAATCAAATAAGTCAAATGCCAACGCCAACTGAGATTAGAGACCGTCTCCGTGTGCTCTTGTAAGCATATCAATGCGAATGTTCAGAGCTTAGGTTGGTGCCTTGTGTTTCAGAAGAAAGGACGGGGATATGCCATGGTCAATGTCCGTGAAACTGAAACTCGATGTCTTCGGGCGGTAATGTAGGAGCCGCCGCCTAGGTAACATGACCGTATGCATGGCAGTACTTTTTTGTGTTGCTGCGGCTCTCGAAGCTTGCTTCGTGGCTCGAACATCCGAAGGACATTTGGTGGTGTTTCTTTGTTGGGCTGCTCCTGTTGTTTGCTCTCTGGCCAGTTTGCCCGAATCACGTTTGCCGCAGCCCTTGCTTCTTCGACCCCGAAACTTTATTCTAACGTCGTTCGCCTATCACCTACCTGTTCCAGTTCCTTATTTTCCTCCGGTCATGCTACCATTACGCGGACATCACGCAATGGTCAGTCCAGGCTGAACAGTGAGACGTCCACGTTGATTCACCGCACTGCTGAACCTCAAACCATCGATCGGTGCAACCAGGTGTCTGGTTTGATCATCGGCCCAAACTGCCTTTTAACATCCTTGAATGGCGACAAAAAGCGAGCGGGTTCCTGTTTCCTGCAACCCACGCATGGTATAAAATGGAACTTCTCCCCACGAAACGACATAACATTAAACTGGTGCGAAATAATCAATTTCGGACTCGCCGTTATCGATGGAAATATCCGTACGGCGTCAACAATATCCGCCAAGCCACCACTTGAAGTACAAGAACCATATCAGTTTCAAATCATAACGCACAGAAGCTTTGGGTATAACCGGAAGCCAAAAACGAACGCCAGGAACTCGCCGAGCCCAAAACCAAGAACAATGCAAAAAGAAAAAAGACGAAATACGTATCGAGGATAACATCAACGGGCAGGAGACAACATGCTTGGAAGGCCCAGCGACAAACAGCCTTCGCTTTCTGGTGACGCACCAAACAGTCCAACCAAGGAACCATCATGTGCGAGCTTTACATTGGTATCGTCTGATGCATCCGGCACACTTTGACAGGGGGAAACAAAAGAAAATATTCCAAAAATAAAAACACCTCTAAAACACGACCGATCAAGGGCTCTCCCTGATATATAAGGACGTCATCATGAAACCCTTCACCTATCGCAGCCCAGCTCTGTTCTCATCAATGAGGACGTAGCTGACATATCGCCTATTGGCGGGCGTGCTCAGCTGGGTTGGGATGATCAAGCAAACCGCCAATATCGACTCGCGAACGTTCCTCCCGGCTTCGGTATTGCACCTCCTGCGGTTGAATAGCATGCAGTTGGTGGTTGCGTATCGGCGGTAGTTGAAACGCTGGCAACGGGTCAGGTCGGCTTGGCGATATCAGCTCGCTCCTTGGGATTTGGAACGGCGGCATCACACTGGAGTATTCCGTTCTGCTTGGCGACGAGATATATGCCGACGGCATGTTCGCCCCAAATCCCGTCATACTTCGTGGTGGCGGTGGGGCGGCTGGTACATGTGCTCCCTCTCCATATCCGCTATCGGCAGGTCGTGAATGCCGGGGACCAAAATCTGTCGTGACGGGCGGCCCTTGCGTGTATGGCTGGTATGACTGAGTCGTCTCTCTGATACTAGGTGAGGACTCGGAATAATTAAACGGTCGCACAGGGCTCATTAGCAGCAGAACGACATAGTATATGGAGTCTCGCTTGGACAATGCAGTCCGAAGTGACAGCTGCCGCGGTAGCCCATCTTGTCCCAGGAAGGTGAGGATATCTTGTCTATCCAGTGGGTATTTTGGGATCTCTTCCGGGGAGAAGCTCAACATATCCATTACCCTTTCTTCCTCTGCTTTTCCGAAAATAGGTGGAAGATAGTTTGGTTCGTTTCTCCTTTGTTGGTCCACCATCTGTCGCTGGATAGACGCTACCTTCTCTCGATCATGCCCCACAACCAAATCAGCGAGTCTCAGGCCATGAACAGACACTCTGCCGATCGCATCCAGGAATGTCTTGGATGCCTTTCCAATTTGAAGATCGACTGTTAAATAGGCTACTGGCTCTGGAGGTCTTGTTGGCATAGTCAATGGCGCGAGGAAAACGTTCGAATCATGGGCTGGGCCTCTTTCGGCAAATCTCGACATTGCGGAGTCGGGCGGCTGTGATTTGAGGACGCGGTATGACTGTGTTCGGCGAAGGGTGTCGTCGAACGTAAGGATTGACGAAGAACCAGAATGATATTGAGATGACAGCGGCCTTCTCATCCCATCCGATGGAACGCCAAACCTTGTACTGTCGTATTTTATATCCGCCCTATCATCCCGCAACCGTGGACGCCCACGTTTCTTGTGTTGAACGTCGATGCATGCGTCGTCTTTGCCGCTACTGGAGCACCTCGAACATGGACGCCGTGCTGCAACCAGTTAGTAAAGTCCTGACGCGGGTAAATTACAAGTCGACAATCCTGTTGGTCATGCAAAGCGCACCACAGTCCTAACCAGGAAGTCGAGTCCAGGAAACGGAAGGGACGCTCGCTTGAACATATTTCCGTCTCTTTCGAAGTATCGATACGTTGGCTTCCCGCTGCTACATCTCTCTCCCAAGGTCCTGAACGCCAACACTGGCATATCTCTGATCCGTCACACACTCGTGGAACGTCGCGCTGGGAAGCGATGGAGGTCTCTCAAGCTAGCCGTCTCACTGATTATCGCGGGTTTTGACTCACGTAGCCCCTTCGGAGGGCCCTAACTTGGAAAGTAGTGGTATCTGGCTGAGGTATCTTGGGAAAAAGGAAAATCTCACATACCATCGCATCTATCAAATCATTAGCACTCAACCTCCGAAACCCTCCTCATCTCCGGCAGTATCGGGCCAACTAACCTTAGGTGGGCTCTTTTACAAGGCACGCATGCAGATGCCACATGGCCTTTGGTCTTCCTTTGGGGCTTGGGTGACGTCTGCGGGTGAGAATCATGCCCTGGATGATACAGAGCCGTGGAATGGGGCGGTGGACCAGACAAAGGACCTCCTACACTGCCTGACCCAGCAATCGGCGGGAAAGAAGGCTGAAGGGTTGCTGTACCATGCGGTGCATCGTAGGGATGCGGTCTCGTCATCGATGACTCTGCGCGCTGATACTCGTACGACATGCGTTCTGGCGGATTTGGAAGAAATGGGCGTGTATGAGCCAAGGCCCCCAACTGAAGTCCTTCACCTCCGTGGGTGACTGCAATCCCTCGATAGCCATCTCGAGTCGTCGCCTGGTATACGCCCTGACGTCTTTCGGCGGCCTCTTGGCTTGCTTTTGGGGGAAGCGGTGGGGACCCTGACATGGGCGGAGAAGGATAGCTCTCCGAGCGAGCAGTGCTCTTAGAGTCTGCCCTGACCCAGTTGAGATCGAGAGCAAATTGAGCCACGTCGGTAATTCCCCGGCGTTTGCCGAGGGTGTTCTGGAGGACGTCGGACCTCTGACTCAAAGGTTGCATGGGGGAATCTGTTCCAAGATGACAGAAGGGATCAGGTATCCCGACCGTCTCTACGTCGAAGACGGCACCAGGATCCGATCAGCGAAGACCCTCACGGGCTAGACAAGCAACCGAAAAAGATCCGAGTACCAAGTTGACAGCGGACATTCCCAAATGCAATATGCGCAGTTTTGTGTTTGGCGCAAGGGGTCGTATTTGGGATTCTGGTTGCTTCTTATCCGCGCTAGTGCCTTTCGAATCTACACGCCAAGTCTGAAAGGCTGGTCTGGATAAACCGGACGAAAAGATATCTGGTTGCGGGATAAGATGGCTGATGGAGTGATAACGAAGGCCCTGGGCCTTTGGAGCTTGAACGCCAAGGCTGTTGTCTTTTTGAAGCCTTTAATGACAAGCTCAGGCTATCAGCGTCGACGAGGCCAGCTATACGGCCAGTGAAGACGACAAGCACAGACGGCCCGGCCGTTGGGTTGGACAAAGATGATGCAGATGATTCTGGTTCAGTGAATCTTCGGGGCGCCAGTGGCACTGTATGCAGTGTTTCGTGCGAGTTAGGTTGTTGGATGGGAAGAGGTCGTTGACTCGTCGTTGTCGGGGGGCTGCAGACCGAAACGGTGCGTTCTCGGGGGCCTCTGGCGTGGACGATAAGAGGAATAGAGGTTGGACCAGTTGAGACTAGCACCTGGTGGAAGGCGTGTTTTTGTCTTTTTGGGTCTTGTTTAAGGTCGGCCTTTTGGTTGCTGGGATATCGCGCCCGTAAGTAGTCGGCGGCCAGGGCAGTCGACAAAGATTTGGTGTCAGTGGCACCAGGTGGTTTTTGTGCGACTTATTAGCAACGGCGCAATTGAGATGGGGCCAAGATGGAGCATGGATAGGCGTAGGTCAAGGTACCCTGGCCAGTAACCGTGAATGGATCGTTGCAAATCGAAGCGTAGGCAGGGTAGGCTGCAATGCCAGCAAGCCCCCCTTGTCTCTCCCCATGCCATACCCAACTTCTTTTTTGGGGTTGCAGGGCAGCCGGACGGCCAAGGTGCACACGAATTTGCTGGAGGGATGATGGATTGGGCCCGGGGTGTCAAGAACAGTGGCCGCCAGTCCCAGATCCAGTCCCGGCAGCAGGGAAGAGGGAAAGGGTTGTGGTACTTGTTTTGATCCGACCCATCTGGGTGGTGCTCCCTGGTGGTGCTCCGTGATGGTGCTGTTTGGGTACTGGCTCACGGGCTCCTGCCTCTACACTGGAGGCTTGTTGCCATGCGCTTAGTACTTGGTGAACGGCTCTGGTCAGGTTTTGTCCTCTCGCTCGCACGGCTAATATCGACGTCCGCCCACCCACCCACTCAACCTGAGGCTGTCATGGCTGGCAGCCGTTGTGAGCAGTGAAACCGTCCTAGCGCAAGACGACAGCAGCAGGCGGTTTCGTCTCGCCTCGGGAGAAGGAGGAGGAGGAGCAAGAAGCTGGGGGAACAAGAGTCGAGACAAGTTCCAAGACGAGGACACGGAATAATGCGCGAAGAAGCATGTCTCGCGTCGCCGCTTTTTCAGGTATCAGCGTGTCTGTCGGCGGCCGATCCCATCAGGACCAGCACCGGGAAGTCAGTATGGCAGTCAGTACCCGGGAAGTATATCCGCCCCCATGCAAGATGGCGGTTGTCCAGTGCATGCGGCCCTCGCTGTGTACGGTTGCAATGGTCCAGCAAGCACCCACGAGCCACCCCGGTTGGCTACTAGGTATACCTCGTCAATGTACCAGGGCGCCATTTGGTGGAGGTGCCATGTTGCGTCCCCATGTTGATGTACTGTGTAAGTCGACCGACTCGACCCAGTTACGGAATTTGTGCACTTACTGCAGAGCGGATCGCTGAGGACGATGAACAAGGATGCGACGAGGGTGGTGAAATGATGTCGAGGATGGCCGATCCCTCCGCTGTCGACGGCGAGATATGCGAGATGGGGGTTTGATCTCGATCTTCAACACATTCCGTGTCCGGCAAGGCTCGAGATGTCGAGGGTCTGCAAACGGACCGAGAAGAGCATCGGACCCTGAGCTTGCAATCTTGTCCGTGGCCATGACAGCTGAGCCTGGAGATGATGGGCTGAGGCGCTGTCTTGAGAACAAAAAGTCGTCAGACATGGCCAGCCCAGTGTGCTTCTTTCCACTTCCACAACCCGGGCGCATCCGTCTCCTTCCGTAACCTCCGCCGTTTGTTTGCTCTTTCCGGCTTCAAGGCTAAACTATATTCTCTGTGCCTTCCCAGTTTGTGCGTCACAACCCGCGTCAAGGCGCTGTCATTAATCAAGCCTGTCCCAAAACGGAAGGAACCCGGCTGTCAGGAACAGGCGTGCTGGAGAAGGTGCAGCAGCAGCAGCAAGCCACAACTTTCGACAACCCAACCTCAGCTCACGACGTTCACCCAGGTACAGTTGAGATTGTCTGGCTGCCCCCATCGTCCGACGATTCATGGTGTTGGTCTGGAGGTATGTAGCACCTTATTTTATCCTCCGAAACTCAACAAGTTGCTTCAACCGAAATTCGACAATGGTCTCGACCAGGCAGAAGATTCGCAGATTAAATGTGCTGATACGTCAGGTACCAGTATCTACATGACTCCAGTCTGTGCCCCACGGTTGCTTCCATAGCGGGACGGAACAGGGGCAGGAACCTGGGAGCCCAAACAGGATTGCCAAGAAGGCTACCTAGGAACGCAAATTCATCATCTCCTTCCAAGTGGCCGTTGTCGAGTAAGATCCGAGTCATCTTTGACCTTTCAATTACAGCCAGTCATCTGCCCCAAAATGAGATGCGAGCTTCAACGAACCATTCTCCACCCCAAACCTTGTGTTGCTCATTTAAACCGGCGGATGGCAGATCACTGGCAGGCGCCCAGCAGTGTACCACCCGGAATCTCAGTCTATTATAGACCCCTGTCTGGAGGTGAGATAGCTTCCAACTAGTCACAGAGAGATTTTCCCCGTCTCTCTATCAAGTTCCCTACGCGAAAGGTATTTGCCCATTCTGACGCCGCCCTTCTGGGATCTGCGAGGGAAGTAAGACGGTCCGGTCAAGACAGGATACGGACCTTATCTATCACGACCAGGTTACAATTACCAGTCGGTCCAAACATCGTCTTGGTTGTGGTGCCAAAATCTCCCTTGTCCCACCCGCTGGCACAACCTGGGGCTACCTCTACGACCTGAACCTAAGCCGTGAGATACCTACCCTGGGAGTGGAACCCCTGGTCATGTGTGTATATAGGCCCTTGTTGCCTCTTTCAGTTAGGTTTCTCTATCCGTGTTTCCTCTTGGTATTCTGACATTCAACGACTTCTAGATATCTTATACGCATATACTAAGGACCGATTTCCAAGCCGGCCAGGTTGGGCAGTAGAGGCAGTCTAACCACCTTAACTACCTTTACTTTGCTGGTTGACCACTAACAGAAAACCAGGGCTGTTTCCTCTTCCCTCTACCCCGGAGAGTTATGGCCGAGCACACAAGATGTGATACTGTGCATCGATTGGGCAAACCGTGCTAGTGAATGCAATTCTTGCCTAGCGGGATTACATCACCTACGGCCTGTCTACAGTTGGAAGTCAAAACGACAGGAGAGCGAAGGGCCCAAGAAGCGGCGCATCAATAGCACAACGCTCGGCCGTTGCAGATCCACCTCGTCTTGTCTTACAATGTTGTACAGGTAACAGCATGTACGGTAGCGAGCGCTTCATGGTGGTACCGGAACGGTGGGGGAAAAAAAGATGAAGGGCCCAGGTGTGGAAGTTCTTCACTATCTTCTCCATGTTAGCATCTGAGCACGGTCCTGTTGACAACTCCTTTTTCATCATCAACGGCTCAATAGTTCTGTATTCAAAGGCATTAGGCTATGCCTTATACTGATCCACACGACCCATCAACCGGGAGTGAAGTACCAGCTTTCATTCCTTCCTCCCGGTCACAGATACAGATGCAACACGGTCCACGCTTATTGCACACTCGCTGCGGCCTGCTAGAAACGAACGGTTACAAAATGGCCGCAGACGTGGGCCGCAGACCAAGCGATGCACTTCATCTAACTCGATCGGCTCTTGTGATTGTATCCGCCATCATCCTGCCCCGGTCCCGCCTTGAGGGGTCGCATGTAATTTATTCGGTCTAGTCAACAGCGCCTATTTGTTTGTCTCCCGTATGCCTTTCCAGCACCACGAATGTCTTCTATCACCCGTATACTAACCGGCGATCCCGCACTGATCACTTGCTATGCTGACTCTGGGGAAATTGCTTGGACGTTTTCACCATCGCGGCATGTCACGCTGCCCTACTTGACCCATCCACCCATGTCCAATATCGTCACTCTTTTATTCGACAACATGGCTCATCTGGAGATTGTCTGAGCGTGGTGGGATCAGTTCAACTTCCAACAACCCGAACTCAGCGGCACTACGCAGTCCTAGCAGTAGACATGCGTCTTTGCTGAAATCAGGGTGACATTGACCAAAGGATCGGCGGCTGGGCTGCCCTACTGATCTACTTCCAGACCACGACTCAAGACGAACACCTTGCTTATGTTACGGATAAGTGCAGTGCCGGGAAGATCAAGTAATTCGCACACCTTGCTATCTGAGTCCCGTGATGAATCTGATTCCTTTATCACTGCCCTACACAAGCAGGTACGTAAAGGATTTTGAGCGCTTGGTCTCTGGAAAGGTAACATCGCGTAGCAGCTCATGGCGATCTGATAATTTGCATTCCAGACGGGGGCAGAACGCACTCTAAACGAAACATTTCGACCTCTATAACATGGTTAAACCACTGTCAACATGGATCATTGGTTGCTGACACGCGGTCAAGTTGACCTCCCAGGACTACTCAAGGAACGGCGACTGAAGAGTGTGGTTATCAAGATTGTCATCAAGGTATGAGAAACAATGACCGTTGTAACTTGTCATGCCTGTAATACAATGGCGTTGTAAGATACGGTAAGAAAGGCCATTGACAATACAGCCCTCCTGAACCCGGCTCCATTATCAAATCGAGACCATTAGAGCATGCTAATATCCCATTGGGTAGTGTGTACATGGCAGCATCGTTGAGATAGTGTTTACCATCACAATTGATTTGAATCTTGGCGCAAGATCTCTTCCGGTCTGTCTCTCCTCTTCCCGGCTTGCTTCCATGAGATGAAGCCATTTCGACTTGCAGTCTACTAAGACATTTGGCCGTTGTTTGACCCAGCAACGTCTCGACATATCGTGATTAAAACCGGAGCTGACGACGTCCAGGGTCCAGGTACGGGTATGTTAATGGAATCGCCAATGTGAAATTTCTCACTTGTCAATATATGCGTAACGATTTGACTTGGCACCCGCTGTCAGTCATGTCATGTCTTGAGATGCCGTCCTGATAAAAAGCAAAACCAAGAAGAGGGCTGTGAACTAGTCACAGAGCCCAGTGTCTCTAGTGTAAGTGACCTGATGACACCCGGGATGACAGCGGCAGGGCACCGACAAGAAATGATCTGCACTGGTCTCCCAACTTACGCGAAGAAGAAGGGGGAAAAGCAAGTGACAAGCAGACAGATGTCTTTGTAGTGACCAACTCACTGAAAAAAAGCCCATGCCTGTCAGTGAAAATGGTATTGTCATGCTTTGTCGTCGTCCGAACCGCTTGTCACGGTGGAGTTCATTTAGAAAGAACCGAACCAGGTCTGTGCTTTCCCACCAGCGCGCCGCCGCGGCGCCACCACTTCCACTCCCGCAACTTCTCAGAGCATCTCCACTTGCCCGGAAGAGGATGGGGAGTTGCGAGCTTACGAGCCACTAAGAAGGCTCTACAGCACCGTCTCTTACCAAGCTCTAGTAAGCTCTGTAAGTTACCGAAAAGACAAATACAACGTCATTAGCGACATCCGCCAGCTACCTGCGAGAGAGGGTAGGGGTGGGGAAGAAAGGGACATTGAGGTAAGGACAAGGACGACTCCTCTCGGGCTTATTCTCGAGAAACGGCGGGAGCTTTGGAGAATCCAATCTCATTATTCCCCCACAAATTCGACCACATGTTGGATGGAGGCTACGCTGTCCCTGGCTCGAGCCTGGCGCTCATGAGATGCCCGTCCAGGCTTTTTCTCGTCCAGAGATCGGCAAGATTGGGCTTGGACCTTCCACCCAGTTACAACCTCAGGCAGCGCCCTGCAACATGCAGTTCTCCGCATATGTAGTGTAGTGGACTGCAGCGTATCGGTAGTTGGAGGTTGATCTCGTAGATTACAGATTGCGGTAATGAACCCATGGATATGCGGCCTAGGGACCCAGGTATCTCGAAGATCATCTTCTTAATAAGGTGCTGGGCAGAGATCTCATTGCACAAGAGGGGCATGGGGTACAGTAGAATCCCCTGCAACTGCATCCTCCAGAAACTGCATATACACCAAAATATGCTCTCTAACTGCATCCCCAGGCGTGGTCACACATCCCTGTCTCCCTCTAAAATCAAACTCCCATTCTGCATATACGCTAGTTAGTGCATAAGTTCTGGCGGTCCCCCATAGTGTCTGAATTACATGCAGTTTCAGGGGATTCTACTGTATTCCCGACCTGGCAAGCCTGGCACTAACGCCTGCCAGGCCCCCCGACCAACCTAACACCTTGCAGACAATGAATGGATCCGGAAAAAAAGAAAAAAAAAAAAAAGGAAGATTGTGAGATTGAGGCAGGTACACACTACCACAGGTCCACAGACACACCCTACGGAGACATTCGGAGATTTTGCACATCGTGTTTTCATAACGGATCTTTATTAGATGGCTCCACTAGGAACCCCCCCTCCCGTTCTGGTCATCACAAGAAACTCCGAGTCGCATGTCTTCCTCCTCATGGACTACCCGCTGATGTCACTGTAAATGGAAACTAATGGCTGGGTTAGAGTTGCGGCGGCGCTTCCCTACTAACAACACCGATGATCAAGATACGACCTACCTACCTGAGGCGTTCGTCGAAGTGTAATTACCTCTCTGGTTGCCACCCTTAATAGGCGAGGGTCAGATGCACTAGAACGATTCAATCACATTGGAGTGCCCCGCATCTGGCATTGGCAATAAATTGCATGGAAACGCCAAGTAACGTTTATCGTCCCATAGTTGTGATAGGCACGTATCTCGAAAAGAGAAAGCTGAACCAGGCCAAAGTGTTTGTGTGTAGGGTGATGTCTTCTTGTTGGCATTATAGGCGGTTCTGAAATGTGCACTTATGCAACTAACTTGGGAGACTTCTCGGTAAACTATCGTCAGGTACGATGGCGTCACTGTATAATGTGTTGGGGTCCAATCACGCATCCGTTGGCATTAACGCCCAGGACACCTTCTTCTCTGAATGGTCCAGCCCATTAATCAACCTTTAGACTTTAGGGCATGCCAACCATGCACTCCTTTATGCACAGTTGATCATACAAAGTAGAACTGAGACACACGACGACGAACCATGAAAACTCAGCCCTTGACGCATCTATTCACAAGAGGAAATCCTAATTCCACTTGAACGGTGCAAGAACCGGGCCATGCTAGACATCGACGCCTGTCCTGCAAGCACCAAGTGCGGAAACCGCTCTACGGGCCTGTAAGGTAAGGTAAGGTACACCATGTATCCCCGTCAGACCCACCATTACCACGCGAGCAGATACCGCCGTCTCCAGCCTATCTGACCATCATCATCAACCAGACAACAGCAGGGAGATTCCCGTACAAAACCTCCACGTTTTTGATGACGCTCTGGGGTTGTCGCTCTCAAACTCTCTCTTCCACTTTCTTCGTCCCTGTCGGACAACACAATGACCTTTCATGGATCAAGGGCCAACATCTGCCCTGCCTGTATCCACCACCTCATGGCTTATGGAGACTTTTGTAAGATCCGCTCTTTCCCACTGGGGAACCATCGGGCAGCCATCCCCAAATTGCCATGCGAGCCATGTTCCGTAACAGTCTTGCGGTAGGGTACGAGAGTACGTGACAGGGCGGTATTTTACATCGTGTGTATAAATCACGACCCAGATCCGGAGCTCCCGCTGACCAAATCTCCGCTAGGCTCGTGTAGTTGAGATTGGCCCAGTTTATTGTTCGACGCTTGTTCCTTTTCTTTTGAGATATTGAGCTTGCTGAGCTCATGGAATCTGAGACCGTCTGCGTCATTGCACTAGGGTTATCCACGCGAAGTTTCCTTTGCGGCGTAAGTTGGGTGTACTATCACATACTTGCCCCTATCCCCACAGCTCAGGAGCGCCAAAAAGAACAGAAAAGACAAAAAGAGGTGTTCAGGTGAGTTTAACTTTTGCGCATTCTTTGAACTTCCAACTGTTAGGTTACCTCTAGGTACCACTTGTCGATAGAAGCTTACCGAAAATTGATTTCCTTGGTCAAAGGCAAAAGTTGCCTTGCGGGTTCCGGTCATGGCCCTGCTCTAAGTTTTCTAGAGTATATGTTCCTCTTTTTTATTCCAGCTGTATAATTTCGAAATACGTTATGCCTACAGATCATCAATCAAGAATTTTAAACCAGGCCTTACGGCTAAGCAACAACTAGTGATGTAATTTTTTGCGACCTGAACCTAGGGCTTGATGCCAGCCTAGAACATGTCCAAATTGTTCATCAAGGGTAAGTTATTTGCCTGGGGACAAAAAGATGTCTTGGATGCCTTTTGGGTAGATCATGTGAATATAGAAGCTTATCACATCGGAAGTGTCTGAAATTCCTCGATGACTGAGCTTCTAGACAGGTGATGATGGCGGCATGAGGAAATTCAACTGGACCAGTTGTATTGACACTCGTGTCCCTCCGGACCCATCAGAGTTTTCGTGTGGTTAAAGGGTTCCCCTGAATGGAATGTTTGAGACTGAGTTTGTGATAATGGCGTTTCTGAGCGTAGCTCGGAATATTATTCCCACCTGAGTTGCCTGGTCTTCGGATTAAGGTCAAGAGGGAAGCAACATCTGGTCACATGTCTCCAACGGTTAGACTGGTGTCCGCGCCATGACCATGAGCGGCCTACAGCAATTTCAGGCCTGTTCATCAGTTGAAAGGGAATGAACGGACAGAACTGTGTTTTTGCACTTCTTTATCAGACATTCCCTCATGAACATATGGGGTAGCCTAAGATTTCAAGGAAATAATCTTCACCTGGCAGTAGCCCCATGAGCTTCACTGCTTATCAGTTGCATGATTCCACAAAAGCGATGCCAGAGAGCAACTGGCTCAAGAAGCTGTGAACAATGAAATGATGGAGCGAGAAAGCACAACAACTTGTGCCTGTAGCGTATGAGACGAACATCACAGAACTGCCCTGATGAAGACAATGAAAGGATCAGATGCTGAGGGAAACGCCTGTGGAAATAGCCAAATTTCCGGTGTTTATGCTTACGCCGCTGTTTACATTGTAAGAAAGCAATCGCGCTCTCCTTACCATGTTCATGGAGCAAATTTCATTCTTATGCCAACGACCATACATGCTGATGCAGCTTTCAGCTGCGTTTAGATCATGGGCCATGTGCGGTTTGGCTTGCTCTAGGGCGTGCTCGACCTCGAGACTCGAAGATTTGGTGACAAGTTTCGAGCGATTATACATCATCCATCAATTACTTGATTCCAATCCCATCTGCCAACTGTGGCCGGAACGGAGCCCTTTGGACAATGATACATTGGTCTGTTCCTTCCCAGAACAGCGTCAAAGCCCACGTCATGTCCATCATGAGCAAGGGAAAGAGCTACTCCCAAGTGGCTCCAGAACTCGCGAAAGTTTCCTCAAATCCAAAGAAAGAGCAGATCCATCCTAGAGGTAAGTATCTGTTGTGATAACCGAAAATTTTCAAGGACGAATGAATTATCTAGCTTGCTTGATTTCCCATAATCTATCTACTCACAATATGCGGAACACTCAGATATACCATCGCAGAAGCACCAACTGCGCGGTGTATGTGAAGCTTTCAGTCATGAATACAACTATTACTTCGGGTCTAAGCAAACGCATATCACGCTTCAACCTATTTTTGCAGGTGCTGACATCTATCTCTGCCCACCTTGCAGAAATGCACTGTAGACTTGCGGCAAGAAAGGTATTCAATCCTTGAAATGAGTATCTCCAGAGGTTGAGCGGATTTCGCTTTTGATTCGAGAATATCTGGCTGAGCAGTCACTCCCTGCATACTCCTTACGTACGATGGGATGTAGCACAATACACCAAGGCCAAAATCCAAACATATCCCCGGCTTCCCCAACTCTCATGACAGGAATTACACATAAAATATGGGAATCCTCGTTCACCAATGGTAAAGAGTTGCATTGTTGATCTGAAGACAGCCGAGTAAGGAAGCAGGAAAAGTATGCCCGACCTGAAGCAACAAGTAATTCCGGAGTCGTCTTCCTCCTTGAACCCACGGCTCTCTCCAGAGCAAATGGTCAACAACAGAGAAGGATGTACCACGCGCACCAACATCAGACCACCGAGTGTCACGCAACACCGAATTCAGGGTGTGATGATCCCAAAGGAAGGGAGACAAAGCGTCCCTTTGTATGTAACTATCCGCGGACGTAACCATGAAGCAGGTAGACGCCAGCTGAATTGGAATACAATGGTAGTCTCCCTCAATCCGTACTAGTAAAGTTTCCTGCGTAGATGCTGGATATACACCGTTTAGCTCATCCAACAGAAGCCTCTACCACACTTGAGACAGATTTCTGTGTTCAATGTGATTCTCCAAGGCATCCAAGCCTACGTACCTTCCATCCTTCGACACCATCTTCACCAAGCGTGATTGGAACCCCTCAAATTTTCACCCCAACTTCCAGCTTCGCTCCTTCCTCCTCCCACCTTCGGTCCCGTGCCTGCCGCATCCCAGAAGCCCCTACGTACCTGTCAATAGAGGTACAGATAAGGGCTATATGTACCTGATTACTTTGACGGCCCCAGCTTCCAACTCCGCCCGGGGCTGAGCGGTAAAATGGTAGTGGTGTTGCCCCTTCCCTTCATACTGCTTTCTTCCCTTCCTTGAGCCTTACCTCAGCCGTTTGAACCGCGTGTGGTGTCACTTTTTCTCTCTCACTTTTTTTTTTTTTTTTTTTTTTTTTTTTTGCAGTATGGACGAATGACACAAGAAGAGGCAGAATATAGCACCTTCCATATGAACACTCCGGAGGACGCAAAGATCAAACAAGCTTTTTGTACCGGGTTTGCCTCTGGATGCGATCAGAAGTAATGGTTTTGATCTCCCCCAATCTTCCTCAGGTAGTGATAGGTACCTACAGTTGACCGTTGCGTTCGTGAGAGAGTGAAAGATTAAAATAGCTGGATTAGTTCATTGTATGAGGATCATTAGCCTTTTAAGCCCACTTTCAGTTCATGGTGTATATGAAAGCAGCTTGAGGGACAGGCAACTTGCAACATGTAACGGCGGGCATGTGTTGGTTGAAGAAATATTTCAAAGCACCAGTTCCAACTCAAGTCTATAGCACGGGTCAAGTATCTTAGGGGGGAGTCTCTAGAATACACGTTAGAAGAACACCAAGAACTTTACAACCCTAACCCATCCGCATGACAATAAGGGAAAGGGTGAGAACAAGCCCATATGCAACCTTGTAGATCTTCGTTGATGAACTATCAATCTTTCCCCGAATAGACCAACTGCCATCGATCTTGGCATATCTACTCAGTCAGGTCTTCAGCAAGTCGTATGTCCCCCTTCAGATGTGTCTCAGTCACAAAACTAACCCCATGTTTAGCTGAGCTTCCCCATCGTTAAACGTCGTTCAACTCACTCTCTCTTTCCATGCTTCTACCGAACCGGCATACCACGCACCGAAAGACAGAGGTATGTCCAAGCCGACCAATATCTAAGGTAGCGCCTTTTCAGGCGGACAGGGAAACTCTCTTTCTTTCTTGCCGTTTTTTTCGAACGAAGCAATGCGAGATATATTTTCACACAATTCTACTACACATTCTACACATGATGAATCTGCTGTGCAACGGTCGTATAATTCTGTCATGTGGCATTACACAGCATTTGTCCATCTAGTGCACTTACTAACCTGGCTGCTCTGGTTCGTCTGGTTACCTGCCTACCTACCTATTACTATCACGCCCCATAGACCAAAACATACTTCCATGCCTTGGCCGACTCCAGTCCTCCTGGGAATCCCTCCATAGTCCCTCCCGTCCCACCACTTCTACCGTAGTAACCTCCGCGGCTGTGCCTACCCGCCATACATTTCATGCATAACATATTTGCATTGCATCCACATACATGGTTCCCGTCCACCCAAGTTAGGAACCGCACATTTCACACATCTAGACATCTTCTTTATTGGTCCCGATGGAAGGAACCACCGCATGCTGTCTCGGATAGTTACCGAGAAACGGTAGTAAGTGATAGGACGTCGCGCTTCAGCAGCAGCACTGCAGGCCGCACTTTATCTGCGACGAAAGTGATACCGGAGACTTGGGCGAGTTTGGCGAGTTACGCTGGGGGAATACAGACTGAGAGGCACGGGCATACCTTGGCGGTTAGCAGATGGGAGAAACAAAGACTATACATCCCGACGTAAATAGAGGAATACTAAACTAAAAAGCTGTCCACCTAGGTGTGGAAATAAATATCAAATACATTGATACTGACTCTTTCGCTACCTGGTATCTAATGCTTTGCTGTTGTCCAAGTATGAGGACGAAACACCACCGGCCGGCTGAACAAATGACCGTATGAGAAAACCAACCAAAGTGCATGAGTCCATCATTCGTTTCAGAGTGGGAAAGAAGGGAATCACAGAGGGAGTGGAGTGGTGATACTGATTATCGTAGGTGACATTCGTGCACCGACACGCATCAATGGCAAGCCGCTAATACCAACCACAGCACCTGCTATGCAACGAAACTAAAGTCATAACTCCGTGACTACAACGCACGCAGATGGTTGATGTGGTAGACGAGATAGCCCCATTCAAAGACGACTCTCGACGCTCGGATAATCGTGCTCGCTAGGCCACTGGCCGTCCGGCCAAACGTAACGAATTGCTTCCCAGATATGACTGTGGTAATAGTAAAGATATGGTTAGCAAATCAGGTGCCCAAACAGCCAGCATTGAGGAGAGGGTCCTGGGGAAGGAGTCTCAGATATCAGACAACAACCTACCTGACATGGATGATTTCCAATCCATCCTTGACTTCCTGGGGCAAGTCCTTTACGTCCTTGCGGTTCTGCGCCGGGAGTAGGACCGTCTTGACACCCGCCCGGAGTGCTCCGATGAGTTTCTCCTTGATGCCTCCGACGGCCGTGATCCGTCCTCGGAGGGAAATCTCACCCTGTGACACAGAAACAAACGTCGTGTTAGCCTTGCACACATAACATGGAAGCACAGTATTTCGTCCTTCTATCCATATCGGGAAACCCAAACGGACGTAAGATCCGCTTTGCCTTGCCCTGCTTCGTTGTGTTTCGAGTCCTCAAGAAAGGGGGGAGACCAAAACAAAAGAAATAGGACTACAAAGGGAGGGAGGGAACCGAAGAAATGGGCTTTGGGAAATACTTACCGTCATGGCCATTGTTGGTGGAACAGCCTTGCCAGAAAACAGGGAAATGAGAGCAATTGCCTGCGAGATGCCGCTGCTGGGTCCATCTTTGGGAACGGCACCGGAGGGGCAATGTACATGAATGCTCCTGTCCTTCATGATGTTCTCGTTCGGGCTTTGAGTGAGTCCAAGCTCATACGCGTGCGTCTTGACCCAGGTCAGGGCCACCTCGACACTCTCCTTCAACACATCGCCCAGCTTGCCCGTCAGCTGGACGCTGCCGTTGCCTGGCATGTCGGCTACCTCGATGAAGAGGATACTACCATCTCCACCCGAGCTGTACGCAACCAGACCAGTCACTATTCCTGGACGGCTAGTCTTCTCGGCGATCTCCTCCTCAAACTTTTCAATGCCCAAAAACCTCTCCAGGTCGTCCACGGTCAGTTGTGGGTTGTAGTTCTCGGGGTGTCCCGAGTCCTTGGCGTCGGCGAACTCGACGGCTTTGCCACGCGCAACGGACGAGATCTCCCGCTCTAGGTTGCGCACGCCGGCCTCCCGCGTGTACGACTCGATAATCTTGGACACAACTTCTGGGGTGAAGGAAACCTGTGATTCGTCAAGGCCGTTGACCCGGAGTTGCTTGGGCACCAGGTGCTGCATCGCAATGTGGCGCTTTTCGAGGGTTGTGTAGCCCGGAATGTAGATTGTCTCCATTCGATCCAGCAACGGTGCCGGAATGGTGTCGAGACTGTTTGCCGTGGCGATGAACAACACCTTGCTGAGATCAATCGGCACGTTTACGTAGTGATCGGTGAAATTATGGTTCTGCTCAGGATCGAGGACCTCGAGCATAGCAGCCGAAGGGTCGCCGTGAATGCTAGAGCGGCCGACCTTGTCGATCTCATCAAGGAGGAACACAGGGTTTGCTACGCCTACTTTCTTCAAACCCTGGACAATGAGGCCTGGCATAGCGGCGACATAGGTACGTCTATGACCGCGAATTTCCGCTTCGTCTCTCACACCACCGAGAGAAATTCTATGGAATTTCCTTCCCAAAGCAGTGGCGACAGATCGAGCAAGACTCGTCTTTCCAACTCCTGGAGGTCCGACCAGGAGGAGAATGGGAGACTTGTCCACCATGCGCCTGCTCTTCAAAGCCTCGAGCTTGGCACCACCGGCCTTGAGCTTTTCGTCAACACCAAGGTCGATAGCGGAAGGCTGAGCAGCGTCTTCTTTACTGCCCTCGGATGCTACCCCGAGCTCTTGTTCGATCTGTTTGATCTGGCTGTCCACGTCATCATTGATGGCCTGCTTGAGGCGAAGGACTGCTAGATACTCGAGCAGGCGCTTCTTGACCTTATCTAGTCCGTAGTGATCCTCGTCGAGTTGCTTCCTTGCCCGGTTAAGCGTGTCCGGACCTAGGCGATCATCGGTAGTAGTCGTCCAAGGGATCTCTGCCAAAGTTTCAAGATATGTCCGAGTTACAGCATACTCGGCCTGTGCGGGATGGATCTTTTTCAGTCTCTTGATCTCCCGATCAGCTACCTTGGCCGCTTCAGGGCTGAGTCGTGCGGCATCGAGTCGTTTCTGCAGCTCTTCAATCTCGTTGGGCTCCTGGTCCTCATCCGCGTTTCCACCTCGTCCCATGAAGCCGCCCTGTGGTGGGAATGGCATGCCTACGCCTTGCCCTAGGGCCTTTACAGGAGGCTTGACCTTTCCAGGATTTGTCGAATCGGGGTCCATCGGGAATGGCAGGGCCGTGGCTGTGATAGTGGTGATGTTCATGCTGTTCTTAATGCTTGTTATCTGGCGGTCAAGCAGCTCGATCACCTTGGCCACACGTTCCTTGACGTCGATCAAAGTCAGAATCTGGAGCTTTTCCTCATACGAGGATTCGACAATGTTGGCCATGAAGTCTGCGAGGGCACCAGGATACTTCTGCTTCGATATGTAGAAGTCGAGACGCCGGGCAAGCAGAGGTGACAGGCCAGGGGTACCAGAAGACTGTGGTAGAAGTGAGGACAGCCGGAGAATCGAGACAAACTGCCGGGACAGTAGCTTCAGAGACATGAAGAGTTCTTCGAGGGCAGAGTCTGTGATAAGAGCGGGATCGGCGTAACTGGAGACCTCGCCTTCCAGATAAGTCTTGTCCGAGATAACCTTTTCGACGCGAATTCGTGTCACGCCCTCGACCAGCAAGGTAAACTCGCCGGTACCACGCCCTTCAATGCCAGTGATCTTGGCAGCAACGCCATATGGGAAGAGATCGGCATTAGTAGCCTTTGCCGGATCAACAACGTCGGTGGTTTCGGTTTTGTTATCGCCGTTCTCAATCAGAAGATGGCCCTCTGGTCCGATCAAGGGTGATGCCAGGGGCACGCAGGCAACGGGGATTGTATCGATACGCCCATTGGGAGTTTTGGAAGCTGCCTTTGCGTAAACGGCGGCGAGCAACGAGGCGATGTCGGGCCTGGTAGACGAAACTTCAATGCGTTGGACAACGCCTGGTAGGAGGATGGTTCCCTTGGGAAGGGGAAGAAGCGGTATCGTGACCGTCGGTGCTCGCGTGGGAGCCATATGGGGACGCCGGCTTATAGTGGAGTTTGATCGGTGTCGAGGAAGCCGGGGAATCTGGGGAAACCGGGATCGGTCTTGTAGAAGGGATATAGAGTCGGTATGTATGATTGTCGATTTGCGTGGTTGAGATACGGGAGGCTGATACTCGTAACGGTTTATGTTATCGTGATCGTGGTTTCGCGAGACAAAAGCGAAGAACTCTCAATGGGTGTATTCCAACACAAAATGCGGCAAACGGGATGACGAGTAGTACAAGTAGAGGCGGGTTTGTGGTGCTGTTATGATATAAAGGTGCCGTTCTCGGCTCAGCGGAAAGTGATCGCGACGCCAAGCTGTAACAGGGCTCGTCCCTGACAAAATTGATGAGACCCAGTTGGCTCTGATTGCCCGCCAAGAGTGCGGCCAAAGGTCTCAACAATTTTGTCAGGAACGAGCAGGGTACGGGTTCGAGTATTCCAGTGATGGGAGCATACTTTTTGGTTCATATAGTGTCCTCGTAACCGCATATCGCATCAGTACAATACAGGACTGGTTTGTTTGTTAGTTTGGTTCTTCGGACATGGGTTGAACAGGGAAGATATAGAGCTCTCATTGGCCTCCTCAGAGTCTTCGTTTGAAGTGACGGACAATGACCAGGGCTTAATACGCCACAGAAGCCTCTTTTTATGCCTCTATCCGTCTCCTTCGACTGGAAGATATAAGGGAGCAGTCCCCTACGATACCCGTCCGCTCAAAACCCGAATACTTTTCCACTTTGAGTGGCTCGAGAGTGGAAATGGGCGTTTTTTGTACCAAACTAACAAACATACCAGGGTTAGATTGTATGTACTCTCCTGTTCGGTCTACTAGCGCCCTGAACCCAAAAATACAGTACATGGGTATGTTCGGCTCGGGGACCCTGGCGCATCCGAGCTGATAAGATGCAGCCTTCCAGACGAAAGGAAGCCATCCCGGCTGCGTATCGCCGTCTGGACTTTTGGCTGGTACTGAGCTACGAGTTGAACTCCCGTTGAGGGGGGGATGAGGGAAACGACTGGAGCCATCAAGACGCGAACGACTAAGGCAACAAGCTCCTGGGCAAGTCTGGCACAAACAGGTGGCGTAATAGACTTCCTTGACGACATCTCAAGAAGCAGGTACGTGGCCAAGCAAGGACGATTTACCTTTGAAGTTCTTGTAGTTCTTTGTTTTTATCACCCACGCAGGACTGTATGGTTCAACATGAATACCTTCCGGTCTCATTCTTCGATGAGCTCCAATATGCTGTGAAGGGTACATGTAGCAATCGAAGTTAGCCATTTTGTATGGGCAAAGGATCATTCGAGCCAAATAGGGTGCTGATTGGTCGGGCTTTGCTTTCCTCTCAAAGGCGTATCCTGAACCGTTGGTTGCTGAACAGAAGGCTCGTTTTGTGATCGGCCAACAAGCCGTCCGCCTCTTGATCACTCACTGCGAGCAATGTGACCTGGGAAATCTGATTTTCCAAAGACCGAGGAATGGCCAACACCATCATAACTCCGTTCGACATATGGCCCACACCCGTGGATCGAGCAGCTCGTATGTACAATATTGATGACGTACGTCGTCTAGTTACAGAGCGTATATTATGGGGTCATTGCGATGCCCGTTCTCTCGGAGATCCAGTATTTTGTACGGCGTGGTCATCACCTATCGGACGGGGTGGAAGAGTTGTTGTTATTGTTGTCTTTGTGAAAGCCGAGCATGCTACCGAGCACACCCCCGGGCTTGGGCACCGGGCACTCTCTCCTCAGAGCTCTTGCCCTATCTGCGTCGCCAGACCCAGGCTCTGTCTCGAACTGCAGAATCTCGTCTTTGCCTTCGGGATTTTCCACGCGTCTCCGTCTGCGTCTCTTGGGCTGCCCGTCGGCAGACATATCTCCATCGGCAAAGGCAACCCTGGGGGCGGGACACGGCAGGATGTGAGGGACGCCGACGACGAGGAAGCTGGCCACAACAGTTGCTGCGAAGAGGGAGGAAGTCATACGCGACCTCGGGTGGAGGTGAGGCGGTGGCATGACGAACGAGAGAGGTCCAGAGGGAGGGGGGTCTAAGTTTATGGGAGCTTGCGCCAATTTTTATCAGCCATTGAGCTTCGCATTTTAGGCGCTGGGCCAGCAGTACTCACTCGTGGCTTTTTCAACACTTTATAGGACCATCATGTGCTGGGAATAAACCGGTCCCTTTGATGTCACAAGATTGCTGAGGTCAGCCTCAATGTGAAATGCGGATGTCAGGGTAAGCTACCACGCGGGTGGGCGGGTTCCTTGTCAAGGTCGTTGGGCGGGCTGGACCGTGGACCGTTGTCGTCGAGCTTCGGGAAGATGGAGCTTCGATTGCAGTTCGGTTCTCGAAATTATTTCGTCAATCCGGATGGGACCCCTCGGCAGCTCCAGCTCTCTCCCGCAGACTCCCTCAGAAACTTCAGTGGGCAGCTTCCCGCGTCTTCGCTCTGCAACTCGCTGCCCCAAACTTCCCCACGGTAGGTAAGGTACGTAACTGAGCTCATCTAGCGCCAAAATCTGGCCAATAGTGGCTAGCATGAGATAAGAACGCACGACCCATTTGACATTCGCTCTCCCCACCAGACAGGGATTTCTATGGTTCACTTGGCAGTTCCAGGTCCCTGGGCTAGGCCTGTCGCTAAAACTCCTTGCTCCCTGCTTCTTGCTGGATTGGCGACCGCTGCCATACCATTCTCGAGGTTGTGGTTTCGCGCCATTCCCAGGCTCCCGTCGCAAAAAAAAAAACAGCCGCCAACCTAGAACACCTCGGTCCAGTCAAGATCATCCGCCCCATCCCCACGACATCATCACGACCGATCCCCAGAGCGCTACTATCTGTGCTTGTTGCATCTGCAAGGCGGACCAGCAAACATCTCGGCATAGCATGACACGAAGCTGACGCGACCCTACGAGACATCGCATTCGATTCCCACTTTCCTATACAAGTTTCGGCCCGCTTGGTCTTCCCGTTCTGCGCGGCATCCACTCGCATCAAAGCAGCATTACTTATTACCGATAAACTTCACAGCCATGAGTGATCTGGACAGGTTAGTGCCCTTCGGCTCTTGCGACCGGGCATACGAACCCCCCCGCCGGCGACCTTCGTTCGTGTTGCCTGACCTCTTCGGATAGGGCGATCGCTCAGCTGCGAGCATGCCGGCCAATACCAGAATCAGACGTCCGCGAGCTCTGTCACAAGGCACGAGAAATCTTGATTGAAGAGGGGAATGTAGTCACAGTTAATGCGCCGGTAACGGTATGTCTCGAGCTCACATAACCGAAATGGAGACGTACCGAATCTGACCAAGCGCCAACAAGATATGCGGAGATATTCATGGCCAGTTTCACGATCTGATGGAACTATTCCGCGTCGGCGGTGATCCTCCCGATACCAATTATCTGTTTATGGGTAGAGTTGTCCTTGGCCTGTCAATCCTATCACCAAGATCATGTTAAGCTGACTGTTCCATTGTCGGATTTGGCAGGCGATTTCGTTGACCGCGGCTTCTACTCGCTCGAAACATTCTTACTTCTTCTCTGCCTCAAAGTTCGATACCCCGACCGCATGACCCTCATCAGAGGCAACCACGAATCACGACAGATCACAACTGTGTACGGTTTCTACGACGAATGTTACAGGAAATATGGCAGCGCAAATGTTTGGCGCTACTGCTGCGACGTGTTCGACTATCTCGCCTTGGGCGCTATCGTTCTCGGGGCCTCCAATACCATCTCACCAAGCGCTGGCGAGTCCAGTATACCAACAACACCGGAAGGCGACGAGGTGGAAATCGAGGTGTGCAACGCACAGGGCGAAGTAATGAGCAGGTTTCCTCGGCCGAACAACGGTACAAACAGCGATTTACAGAGCAGGACCACCGGGATACCACCACCGAGTAATACGGGCCCGCCCGGCTCAGGGGCGTCGGGATCGAGCAGAGGAACAGTGGGCAACCCAGCCGGCGCCGTCTTATGTGTGCACGGCGGTCTCAGTCCATTGATAGACAAGGTTGATAAGATCAGGCTTCTCGACCGAAAGCAGGAGGTTCCTCATGAGGGTGCTATGTGCGACCTCTTGTGGTCCGATCCAGACGAGATTGACGGTTGGGGGCTGTCGCCTCGGGGTGCCGGCTTCCTCTTTGGTGCCGACATCGTCAAGGTGTTTAACCATCGGAATGACCTCAGCCTGATTGCCCGTGCCCATCAGCTGGTCATGGAAGGCTTTAAGG
This sequence comes from Neurospora sp. FGSC 26632, assembly GCA_009804965.1. Taxonomy (NCBI): domain Eukaryota; kingdom Fungi; phylum Ascomycota; class Sordariomycetes; order Sordariales; family Sordariaceae; genus Neurospora; species Neurospora sp. FGSC 26632. The sequence goes on along the minus strand of RAOH01000220.1, from coordinate 2,421 downwards.
AAATGTTCGATGCCAGCATCGTTACCGTTTGGTCGGCGCCAAATTATTGCTACCGCTGCGGAAACGTTGCTGCACTTCTTGAGCTATCGGAGGATGATTCGGGTTTGGGCGTGCTTGCCCGCAGTAACGGAGATGTCAATCGCAGCGATGGCGGTGGAGGTGGAGGGCTCGGGGAGAGTGAGCCACAACCGATGAAGGGTCCAGCAAGGCGCTACCGTGTCTTCCAGGCGGCTCCTCAGGACTCGAGGGGAATGCCGGCCAAAAAGCCGGTTGCCGACTATTTCTTGTAAACCGGTAGCTAGGAATTGTCGGAATACGTTGTCCTAGGATCGGTCTATCAAAGACAAGTGGGACGGTGTCAAATACGATGTGTTGCCAAATTTGCGTCTTACTTTGGGATATTATACCCCAGCGTCCTGGATTTTGGGTTCAAAGAATTTTTTTCTTTTTTTTTTTTTTTTTTTTTTCATGAAAACGCAGGAAACGGGTGTATATTGTCTTGTTCGGGGGAACATTGGCAAAAAGTGCGCGGGACAAATCGACTCGATTTGGAAAATAAACTGCCGAATAGATATGGCATCCCCCAAGACCGCAACTTTCCAGAAGAGGCGTGATTCGAATTTTGGGTGATGGCGATGGGCTAGCATTCCTTCCTCCGGCCGGCAGGCGTTTGAGGTGTCGGAATTGGTGTGATCTTCGTACCTTGTCATAGGAAAACGTAACGGCTCTTGAATCAACGACTAAAATTCGTGGAAGAACGCTCGGCAGTCTCACTTTTTGGCCCCAGAACCGGTGAGTATCAGTCAGTCCTTACCTTTACGCATGCTGTTGTCTGCAAACATATGTATTCCGATCCTCAGATGTGTTGCCATCGAGTCTTCGGGGGTCGGTCATGCGGAGATCCGGAGCGAGTAGGCTACGTGGAGGCCGGGCTGTACTCATCGACGGCATCTCGGGCCCCGGCCGATCGGATCCAGACGGGCCCAACTCCATCCGGTGCGGGTCCTGCTTTTTGGTGGCTCCCGGACCAGGTCGCCGTGTCCGGTGGCTTGATCCGAGTCATGAACCGCCCGAAAAGCTCCGCATAACCAGGAACCGAGTTGTGTAAGGCCCACCTCGATTAAATAGACAGTCGAGGTTTCCACAACAGCTTACCTTGCTGTTTCTATTTACACCAAAAACGGCATGCGAAAGGCATGATCTAGGAATGTTCACCATTCAAAGTCACGGAAGGGGCTGCTGTCCTTTGTGAGATCACTCGTCGCCCGGGATGGTGTGAAACGGTAAGAATAGTTTCTCCTCTATGATCCATAACAAAACTGAACCGCACCAAGTCAGCTTAAGCCACGATGCATCCAGGCTTTGGAGCAACCAGCGCAAAACAGAAAGCGGAGGGTAACCGACGTTCAGTGTGTTTCAAAAATTGTATTACTACCGCCACCGGCCGGCCTCAACCAAGCCAAGATGTTCTGTTATTCCACCAAGACTTTGGAGCCATTGTACTGTTTTCCCCGACGGCCGATGGCAAGATGTGTCGCCGAATCTACTTCTTCTCCTGCGTCGTCCCGTTTTCCTTTTGCGCCCGCTCGTACTCGATAATCTGCCTGCTCCAGCTGGTGTGGTTGAAACCGGTGCGTCAGCTTGAGAACATTCCCGCGGTGCGCGCCCGCGAATACGTTGCGCATGCATGAACAAGTTTGGACGGGGGTCTGTCTGCCTGGACATACTATCTGCTGGGATAGAAGCGGCCAGGCTCAGGCATCTTGTGGCGGTACTCCTTCTCGGCGCTAAGCTTCCAGACTGCGGCAGTGATGAGGAAGACGACGCCGCCGAGAACAGCCGTGTTCTTCTTCCAGTTGGCCGGCTGAGCGTACCAACCACCCGAAGGCGACCAGACGTGCTTGGGGTAGCTGGAGTTAAGGGCGAGGCAATGATTAGGACGGATCGATGACACAACACGGGTTCGGTTGGACAGAATGCGCGGAGGGTTTGCGCATGTTCGAGGACGATAAAACTCACGGAACTTGGGGACCGCCGCCCTATAGAATGGGAAAGACAGTTAGCAGACGCAATACATAGTAATGATGACGGCTATTCTAAGCAATTGGATGGATACGCACCATTGTGACGGAGTTTTGGGGTGATTTGGTGAGGTAAGTTGGACGTTGGACAAGGATTCCTCCTCGCAGTCAAGCAAGGCCGGTTTGTATCGTCAACCTTCGTTTGCGATGAACTGCGAACAACAACAGTGGTGATGCTACCTCTACAGCAGGGAACTGTTTAGAAAGGACGAATGGTTAATCCGCCTAGGCTGACGAGGGGCTAAATCGCATCAACCTCCAGGCCTAAAAGTCACCTTGTCGTCCCAACCGCGGCCGGGGGCGCTGGCGGCAGGCGAGCGGCGGGCAGCTCCGCTTGTTG
>RAOH01000219.1:0-46592 GCA_009804965.1 Neurospora sp. FGSC 26632 | reverse complement strand
AGGTGCCTTAGGCATCAACAGGGCCGCGGACGAACAGTTCGCCGCCACGGACAATCTATTCCCCGGCGGAGTATCACGTCCGAATGCCCTCATCGCCACTCAGCGCTAGGCCGTGATAACCGGGCCTCGAGTTTCAACAGGAAGCAACCCGAACCAATCAAGAAGGATCAGACCGGCTAAGACGGCTCAGAAGGAAACACTGTCAACAAGAATGGCCTAAAAGGACGCCTTGTGGACCTTGTATGTATTGATCAGAAGGATGGTGTGGATTTGTATAAGAAGGCCTGGGAACTCAACCCTCGTCTTGAGGGTTGAAGGGATCAACAAGGCCTTTGAGACCAAAGTTAATTATCAGCTGAATTGAACCACTGTTCCAAGCCCAGAATACTGCCCTTGTCACAAGTGCAGACGAGTGCCCAGAAGACTGACCTTATGAGGGCGGCCGCTGGTGGGCCCAATTGTGACGGACTGGGCATCCGTCGCAACTATATAAGACCACTTGAGCAACCGAATTGCCAGCTTCGGTTACTTGTATCCTTTTGCGGAAACACGGAACGTTATAGCGTAGTGGTGAAATGCGTCGCCATGACACCAATGAGTCCGCGGCAGACACACTCTGACCAATCAACTGACAGCGACAGCAGTCTCAGAAGCTGCTGTGCGCTGGCACAAGACACAGGCTAACCCTGTGACAGTGTCACAGGGTTGTGACTGCCTATATAGTATGCACTTCAATGTTCGTTGGCAAGCGAACATCGTCCTATCTTTTATAGGTTTGGCCGTGTGGGCATGTGCATCCCACCCTGTCATACAAAGATAGCCTATTGGGGGTTAGGGATAGCTTATTGGGGGATGAATATAGCCTGTTGGAGGAAAGATATCGCCTAATGGGAAGTAAGGACGAGATTGAAGACATTAAATAAAGGAAGTAGGTACTAGATAGAATTTGGCAGAAATATAATATGCGACATTTTCAAAAGGTGATTTGTTAAGTAAAGAACAGGGTACCCGTAGAGGTAGCTAAAGGCGGGGTGAGAGGAGTTCTCCTCGTTGGTAAGGTACCAAACAGCCTTCTGTTACCGCGTTTCCAAACCTAGGTGCATGAAAGGTAATCTGCCGTGCACGGGTAGCTTAGGTTCTGGTTCTGTAAGAGGTCCCTATACGTACCACATTACGTTGTTAGAAGGATAAAATCGAAAGAGACACGTGGCAAGTGTATTTGGGGGGGTGGGGGGGGGGGAGAAACAGTGAGGATGAGGATCATGAAGCGCAGATATATGACTCTGTTGTGTCTGACGAACTCGTCGCTTGACCCCACCAAACAACTTCGTCCCTCCAACTGGGGGCGTAAAAGCGTAAACACAAAGCAGAAGCAAAACACCAAGCCAAAAACGAAACAACAACACGCAAATCCAAACTCCAGTCCCTCGGGTCACCTCCTACCAAAGCCTTCTAACCGCCGGCTCCCTAGCTTCCAAGTCCGCCTCCCTAAAGTTAAACCCATCCCTAACCAGCCTCACCCCGTCTCCATCTCCCAATCCCCTCTTGAGTCCCGAGTCCACCTTCGGCAAATACGGACTCTTAGGCTGATACGTTCTCCACGCCTCACAATTCGGCTCCATCTGATCCAGCTTCATCAACTGCTTGATCTCGGTCTTCCTCTCCAGAAACTGGATACCCAACCCCATCGCCACATGCCAGCCGATATGACAATGCATCAACCACACTCCAGGGTTATCCGTCTTGTAGGCCATCACCAGCCAGCCACCACCTGGAATTTGCACGACGTCGCGGCGGATGGGGTTGTTAAAGTTGAGTTGGTTCAGCATGGTACTGGCGGAGAAGGTGCCGGTGCCAATGCCGAGAGTGAGGAAGTCGTGCCCATGCAAATGGATGGGGTGCGGAAGGGCAAACTCGTTTTGTAGCACCCAGAAGGTCCAGGTGTCTGCGGAGGGGACCTCGACTAGGTTGATGGCTGCGGGGAAGGAGTTGTTCCCTTCGAGGATGTATTCGAGCACAGGATGGTCCCACTCGACAACGATGGGGGTGTTGCGGATCCGCCACTCGAAGACCTGGCCCTGGGGTGTGGTGGGAGTGTTGAGGGAGATGGGAAGGGTGGAAGGGGCAAAGAGGGAGGAGGAGATGGTGCGCTTGACGATGGGCGCAAAGCCGGATTCGCCTGTACAGGCGGCAGTTACGGGTGTGCCCTTGTTGGTGGGAAGGGCGGTGCTGCTGGCGCCCGCGTACTGAATGATGGCCGCGGGGAACTTGTTCTGGCTGGTGCCGCAGTTGCCGGCGGCCTCGAGCGTGGCATTGAGCCAGTAGTTGCCAACTGCCTGGTTGGCTTCGACGATGACATCGTAACGCTGCCCGACGGCCATGAAGAGCTTGCTGCGAACCACGGGTGTGACGGGGACGAGATCGGTGGCGATGACAGTGAAGTTGTGGCCGACGAGCGAGATGGTGAAGGAGTTGTCCACGCTGGCGTTGATGAGACGCAACAGGTGCTTCTTTCCTGGAGTGAGAACCAGGCGGTCGTACGAACCGCCTGATCCAGTTGGGTTGATGCTCTTTCCGCGGAAGGTGATGGTGCTGCTGTCGGGTGGAGGACCGTTCTGGACAAGCTCAGCAACATAATGAAGACGATCCGCGGTCTGGCGGTAGTAGTCCTGAATCATGTACGGGCCGAGGTCAATGTCATAGTTGGCGGAGGCAGGGCCATTGACGATGAGTGCTCCTACTACTCCGTTACCGTACTGGTTGGAGTAGTGGCTATGGTACCTGGAAGAAAGGTCGGTCAGCCGGTCGATATATGGAGAAAAATGTTTGCCTTACCAAGAAGTGCCATATTGGGTGACATGGAAGGTGTAGCTCTTCATGGAACCTGGTGGAATTGGACATTCTGTGACACCATTCGCTCCGTCCTGGTTACTCTCACCAAACTGTCTGATGCCATGCCAGTGGATGGATGTGCTGGGTGATTGTCAGACAAATTTCTGCAACTGGCTCATAGAACTCACTTACCCGTTGTGTTGAAGATCGTTATACACGTTCACTTGGACATAGTCTCCCCAATCTTTCAAAATCTGTCAGTGTCTGCTATCCTCGTAGAAACCCATCCATCACTCACCAGCTGTGATTGTTGGTCCAGGAAACTGGTCTGAAGAGAGCTTGTTAGTCTACGTCTGTCTGGGTAAGATCCATCTCAATAAGGTTCAGGCTCACTGTTGATAAGCATAGCAGGCTTGACAACCCCATCTGGGCCAATCCAGTTGGTGACGTTTGTGATGTGTAGATCGACCTAGGAGACCATGACTGTTAGAAGACAGTTTCCTAGGTGAAGTGTTTGCAAATCTGCACTCACATTGACTGTGTTGAAGGCAGGCGGATTGGTGACCTCATAGTCTGTGCTGATGTTCCAGCTATTCTTCCAGCACGCCCTGTTTGTTGCGTTGTTCTGACCGCATGGTGCCCCTCCAGGTGTAATCACTTGCTTGGGCAACAGGTTCGGTACACTGCGTTGATGTGGTGTAGGGTCCAGAGGTTTTGCTAAGACAAAAGAGGATGCTGCCAGGAGCATCACAGCACAGGATGCTGTGGGCGAGGAGAGTCGAGAGTGAAGTCCTCGCATGTTGGAGGGCCGGTTGCAAAGATGTTCGGTTAAAGCTTGCCAGAGTTGCTTGTTTTAAGGTATGGTGATCGAGTCTTGTTCCCTTTCATGAACAAGCCTGTGATACTTATAGTTCTCCCGCTCCGATACAGGCCATGATCCGGAGGGCTTCACCTGGCCGGCGTGCCATAAGATGGGCCGCAGGAGTACTCACACATTGCAGTTTCCCATCCTCATCAGACCGAATCTGGGCATTGTGGTATCCCTCTCGGCATGTGCATCTTTCTTACCTGGAAATCTGAATAATGGTTACCGTCCTGCCTCTCTCTGCTTACAGCTTCCCGTGGTGAAGCCTGATATTGGTGCTGGGATGCAGAGATGGGATGACAATATGGGACGGCCGCAGATCCTTGCTCACATGGCCAACATACATGAGAACCAATATTTCGGAAACCTGGATAATGATTTGATCCCTCTTCTAGAAGATTTGCGTGTTACTCGAGCTGGAGTCTGTAAGCCAGAAGTTGGCATGCGCCACAGCAAGGTGAGGTTAAGCCAAGGGCAATAGACGCCTGAGATCACCTCACTTGAGCCTATGAGAGTACTGGGCAGCTGAATACTAACCGTGCCTTAAGCCACAATCCAAACTTTTGAGTCTTTACAACGTTCAGAGCTGAGGCTGGGCGATCCCAGTTACGCAACAACGTGCCATTTGAGGCTTGCAGTTGCTCACGCGGGGTACGCCATCTCTCGTATGAGTATCGGGTTAGGACCATTGTTCGTGGTGTAAGAGACTCAAATGTGTGACCTGATGTTGGAGGAGTGTCAAGGCAGAGTGTATTGGACCCTTTGACCGAGTCGAGAAGCGTCTTGTGGTGACACTAACACCTGGAGTGGTTGACTCCCAGGGAAGTATGAGCGCGGGACGGGTCCGAAGCAAGTAATATATTGCCCGTTCTATTTTTGACCGTCGTCGTTCAGCCTGTCATACTTGGCACTAGAAGAAGAACTGCACTGGATGAGAGGAACCTACTGTCAGCCCATTGAGTTGTGGGATGGTGGTGACTACTACTGTTTCAGTGTTCGCTTACGCCCGTCTGGGAGCTAAGGGACGGCACGTATATTAACCCGACATCTGTTCACCCAGCTCAAGCAGGTCACTGCCACCCAAAAATGTGAGAATACCACCATGTTACCTCGCACTAGTTGCGCGGTCTCGTTTCCGGCAGTTTAGCGTGGGATGACTCGAAGAATACGACGTGTCGAGCCCTACCTTCGGAACCGACAACACTCGCCCTTTGTCCCTAGTATGGCCAAATTGGCGTTGATAGAATTCTCATGGTTGTTCATGAGGAAAAGTTGTGATTGCGAGCTGATGAACGGAAACGTTCTGGATGCGGCGCTGAACAGCTAGGTGCAACTCTGGCCGCCGCGATTCGGAGGTCGTTCCCGATTTAACCGGTGGCCAAAGAATGGTTGTTGATTGAATTGGCTCACTGTAATGCCTTGAGGCCTGCCGTTCTGAGAGTCTTCCTTTGAGGTCGGAAGGCGCGGTTGTTGTACCCGTATCATGGCTCAGCTTTACTCGTGGTTGGAAGGTGAGGGGTCTTGTAAGCTTTTTCTGATGCCCAGGACAGCGACCCGAAGTGCAAGCACTACCGTGTCTCTGACCTCCAAAACCTTTAGTTGTGCATGTGCTCATCTATCTACCCAGGCCCTTGGGTCAGATTTGATGTCCCTTAATAACACTTCATTTGTAATAAAGCGGTAATCAGCAGACAACAGTATCATGACGTCGGAGGCGCCCACTTACCCTGATGTCGGGTGAAGTCCATCATCGACCTGAGGTGAAGCGGCAAGGAGAGATATCGGTCAGACACCTAGCTTCGTTGCAGCGAGTTTCCTATAATCCATGGACTCGGAGAAGACATATATGTGCCCGATGTGACGTTACGCACACACCAGTGCAGGAACATATTGGTGATGAAAAGCGGCAAAGCATGGTGCTAGCCTAATACTACACACATGCCGTCGTTAAAAGTGTTAGTCAGGGTTCCTGATGTGGTTCATTGCTCCCCAACCTGGTCCTGACTCTCATGTCTCGATGTTGGAGGACCGTCGTGTTGGTCGCGTTTGGTGATGGCAGGGAAGGTGATGAGTCCATGTCGGTGATACCTGCCGGAAACTATGCTTCCTGATCAGTAAGAGAAAAGTGAGTTGCGGGAAGGAGGGACTTACTGGTCTTTATAGCTCTCATCGCTGCTCTATCTGATTAGTCCAGCCAAACTTCCATTTGTGCCATCTTCAGGCATCATAGAGGAGGGTCCATGTCCAATCTCCAAGCTCACAAGTTCCCACAAGCATCTTCCAAGAGACAGGATAGCCACAGCGAGCCTCGAAGGGAGCGGGGATCTATGGTACTGACCTAGTGCGCTGGTTTTGGGTTGTCTGGGGGATGTGGTGTACCAGCTGCATATTATTGTCAGTCCTGGCGTTAGTAAGCTGAACCAACGTCGATGAACTCGTCGTTTTCCTCCCACAGAAGGTCAGCTTAGCATCATTAGCATTGGTAGGTAAGCATTAACTGCGCATCTTCTTACCTAAGGAGGGTGGTCGGGTTCTTAATAGTCTCGGCGGTACCGACTGGAGTCAGGCGGGGGTAACAGGCTTGGTCGGGTCTGAAAGTAGGGCAGGCATGCAGCGGTTACCTAAATCGCTCTCGCAGACTCCGCTTTCACTGTTGAAATTTTAGTCCGTACCGTCCTCATAATCCTTCTGGCCCTTCACACCCCCCCCCCTCGCTTGAGAAGGTATGTACGATGATATTGTGGTGTTAAGTGCAGGCTCGACATAGGGAGCAGACAGCCCTAACCCGGAAGACAGTGTCAACAAAAGAAACTCAGGGGCACTGTGCCGTCTCGGTTGCGGGTTAGGGTTTCAAACGACACCTCATCTTGTACTGACGCTGCCCCGTCTCGCCCATTCAGCTTTGCGCCTCATTACAGAATCATCGTAGAATTTACAAGTCATCACTGGCTTGGGGGATCACAGGGCGTTATCGTTAATTCATTCTGTTCTGCTCAACTTAACTGGTAGCGGGGACCAATCTTTAGGTACCCTGGCGAAACGATTCAATTGCAGTAAGCTAACGGAGGTTTAGGATTAAAGAGTCGTACGAGGAACTTCTCCCCTTACGTTCAGGTTATAAACAAAAGAATTGCCAGGAAAGAAAGAAAGGAGCGAGTGAGGGGGAGTCTGGAGCAGAAATAGAGCAAAACGCAGCCGTGTACGATTCTGTAATGGCAAAGCAATGCGGCTGATTTTCGACTCATTGACTTGATACCTACCCAAAAAGCACCCTAAGGACTAAAGGAAAAGCCCACCAAACGAGGTGCTAGACCGGGCACCTCACTTTCAGCCGCACGATGACAGAGAGCCATCAAGCCTCACCAAGGTCGAGAACCACATAGCCACCAGCTGATTCTGCTTGATATCACCAGCAGGAGCTACGCTACAGATGACCTCTAGGTTAACGGGGTTTCTTTCGCAGTACAAACCTTTCTTGCCTGCTTGCCCATCAGCAGTAATCTAGCCCTGGGCACTTTGCGACGTACATTTGGTGAAGCGATGGATGGATACCTACCTCTTACCTTATGTGGTGGATTGAAGAATGCCTCTGCCAATGAGTGTCGCCGACGAGGAGGTTGCTTGCTTTCTGCATCCTGTTGGCCACCCATTGTTCGTTCGGCTGGTTCGTAGAGGTAAGATTGATCAATTGTCGTGGAAGGAGTTGAAGTGTTGTGCTTCAGACTCGGGCCGGGGATGCGGGGTTTAGAGGCCGAAACGTCCGCAACTTGACTTCTGACGAGGCTCAATTCTAGGAGTAGTGGTCGGTTTCAGGAAAGGTTTTTTTTAATTTTAATTTAAAAATAAATTTTCCAAATTTTATTTTTTTTTTTTTTTTTTTGACATATATAGGGCAAGCAATTCCTTTTCTAACGTACCTTCAGGTTGCGAGGTCAAAGGGATGTTGGTTTCTACCTCTCCCTATCAACCTCTCGACCTTTCCCCACGAAACTCGAATCCTTGATCTCGCCCCCCGGCAAGGTTTGACGACCCCCCTCATCGACATCTCCTCCATTGCTTCGCCAGATGAACCGTACGATGCTCTCAGTTGCTGCTGGAAGAAGGGTGTAGACACCGCCGAGGAGCCTGATTATGACCGCCCGGTTGTACACTGGATCTACAACGGAGATAACGAAGGAAAGATGGACAAGCATGAGAGGCGCGAGCTGTCCTTTCGCGGACTTGGGACGAGGACAATGGAATGCATGAGCGCTACATAGGCAGTGACGGAGCTTTGCCGAACGGCCCCATTGTTTGCAACGGCGTCTTAATGACAATCGGCGGGGAGCTGCATCGAGCGCTGCGGCGTTTTGCGAATGAAGAGAAGGAGTTGAGGATCTGGGTTGATACGCTCTGCATCAACCAAGAAGAAGGCTACAGAGGTGGCCACGAAAGCGATCTTCTGGTGGTCCTGTGACCATGTCGAGCAAGGGTTTGAGGATACTCTTGTACCCTTGCGTTCCTCTGGCGGTGCACCGTGAGATTCTTCCGAACGCCCAGTCGATAACGAGGCCATTGATAGATGGCGTGAGGGGGTACTGGGGGAAGCTGGGACGTCGAGGGTAGTTGGTAGGGGTTCGGAAACCGTTGATCGGGTTAATTGCTCACACAAGAAAGAAAGAGGAACAAGGCAGGATTCCGGAATAGCCTAATCATGACTACCTCTATCTGACCCTACACTTTCTTAGCCGGACTATCGCTTCCTTCTCTTAGCAGGCGCCGACATCTTGTCCTTATCCATGCGTAGCGACTCGGAGTCGGCCAGCGACAATTCCAGTTGACTTTCAACAACCTGAGACAACCCGGTCGACTTGGAAAGGGCTTGGGCCTCAGGGTCCGGGACGGGCAACTGGTCGATGGCCGAGCAGATTATCTTGAAGTGGTCGGGCATCCATTTGTCGTAAATATTATTGACAAACCGGTATGTCGTCCACTTCTCCTTGCCACCCATGGTTGTGAAGCTAAATGCATAGATCGGATGGCGGTAATATTTGGTGTTCTTTCCATCGATGACCGGATAGTAGCCGTAGATTCGTACCATGTGATAGTCGTGTGAGACGGAGAACGAAACGATCTGTCGGTGGACCTCGTTCTCCCGCCCCACACTACGGAAGAGCTTGACGATTGCTTGTGCCGCGAGAGCCATGCTGTGGAGGTTCTGGCGGTCCGCAACATCCAAGTCGGATGATGCAAGCCCGCACTTTACCTCACAGCTGAGGAAGGGGAAGTACATGTATTTTGTAGCCATAAAGAAGGATTTGTCGCCGGCGTCGGGGTCGCCAACGGACGGCTCCAATAGTCTGGTTGCGGACGAGGGGTAGTTAGGGGGATCGAACAGCTCCATGGTTCATTTGTGCTCTCGACCAAACACTTGAGGCCGGCGGAGCCGTATCTAGCGAGGATTTCCGCCGAGGGGACGATTAAGAGCGAAATATCCCCCATTACTCTTGCCTCATTCCTCTTCGCCACGTTCTGCCATGTTTCCTCAAACAAGTCGTCTCGAAATAGCGAGTCGGTTGGAAGCGTTTGCTCGGAAGTGAGCAACGCCATGTAACAAGTTTTGCTCTCAACTGTGATCCCATGACCGGACTCTGGATCCATGAAAGCACCCATGGATTTGAGCGTTGGCAGATAGTCCGAGGCCCGGTATTGTTGACTCCTCACGTCGCTCGGCACCGTCAGAGTCGTCGGCATGGACAGCGCGGGATTCGATCGCTGATGTCCAAGTGGGCGGATGAAGGCCCGCTTTCGTAGGTTTCATACGGAGTTGTTTTCGTACATGTCGTTGCTGTCGAACTCGAAGAGTTCGCGTGGTCAGGATCCTTCTCTTACCCAGAAACTGGTTGAATCGTTTGGGTCTCTGTGGCCTGTTGCCTCGGCGAACGTTTCCTCAGCAGGCGGTCTCGATGCTTGTTGTCGTTTCCAAGACGGCGTAGGATGTGTCGCGTGTTCGATGGCTCGCTCCGGGTCTTTGCCTTGGACTTTCTTGGACGGCGTAGGATGTGTTGTCGGGCGTTGGCGTTTGCGCGGTGGACTGTCTTGGCCTGTTCCTTGTTAGCCATGCCTTTGTCGGCGCTTTGTAAAACATACCCTGATCGTCTGGGCTACGCCTCCGTTTGGCGTCTTCCTGGGCTCGAGTTTAGGCTCGAGTTTGGACCATGGCGACGCGATAGAAGTTGGAGGGGAGATACATAGATTTAGTGTGTAGCGCCTGAACGTCGGGAAGGGATGACAATCCACGAAGAAAAATATGCGCCAGAATGCTCCGTGGCTCGACGTGGAGAGAGGATAAAAAACAAACGTGTCCTGGTTTGCACGCGGCTTTGTACCTGCGGGTCCAAATTATGATTGGTGGGAGGGTGCCTCACTTGCGAGTGAATTAGACTAGTGTACGTCGCCAACCGCAAATGGTCACGCCGGAAACGGAAGCATGAACAACGAACGTCACATGCTGCTACCTCAAGCATTCGGCAGCCTGTATATCCGAACCCGGAAATATAGGTAGGCAGCATCAGCTCACCAACAATCACATCTTTCCTTTGCCCGCCTCTATGTTCACGCTCCAAGACAAAGAAATCGAACCTTGAACGCCAACAGAAGCGGCCACCGTACAACCAGTTGTGGACCAGAGGAGCACTCCTCTGTTGCGACTCAAGAGGCAATGATAACAATGCACGCCCGGTTGCAAAGGTGTGTCCTGAAATCATCAATCGTAAAATCGATAAACAGAAAGAGAAACATAAATGTGCTCTTAATCTGGGCCTCACTTGGGCCCCCATCCTCCCTTTTAGGACTCCAAACCCGAATGAATCCCTGCCATGTAGTTTTTTCCATGTTTCTCTACCTCCCATACTCTCAACTAGCTTTCATCGACGCTCAATGACTCGCCGTAATGATGAGGGGATCACCGAACTCCATCACGAACTCTCACGAAAAGCTCGACAAGAACCGGGTCCAATTGGCAACCTCGTAAACGCCCTTTGGTACTGCCCGGAGGCTGGAGAACATGATGGCAATCAGGATGACCCGAAAGATTGTGTAGACAATGCCGAAACCGATGTTAACAGGTCTCGAATAGCTGCGGATTCTCGTCTGAAGTTGCTTTTTGGAACTCTTGTATTGACTGCCATGACTCCATTTGTCGATAGATAGGCAACGATCGTAAAGTGTCTTGAGGACCCTGGGTTCGTAGCCTTCCAAACCTTGTACGGTCCCTACAGTCCAGGCAACGAGTGTGACCTGCTCTTCGTATCTGTCCCATGTTCTTCCATCCAGGGACTCGTAGGTGGCTTTGAGTTGCGATAGACCTTCCCAGATGTTTTCGAAGAGATTTGCCTGGCGATTCTTCTCGACTTCTTGTCCAAGACTGGCAGGAGAGCTTTGAGTTCAAGCAAGCTCGTCGCGTGTGCCACTATCTCCTTTCGCGTTTGTTCGTAGCAGTGCTCTCCGAATTCACATTTCCAAGTCTGGTGGTCGTCCACAGTGGTTTTCAAAAGCTGTACCCAAGCTTCTTTCGCAGCTTCGCTTTGATGACGGAAGAGAGCGCGAGTCCCTCGGCGAATGAGGAAGTAGGTGAAGGCCAGTGGAATGAGGGTGACAGTGTTGACACCACCGAAGTAACTTGCCACAAGTACCGCTCAGTATCGGTCGGAAACTGTCATCTCCAAACAATATAATAGAAAGCTCCGAATACTACATATGATGCTGCTATTAGAGGCTATATTATTGGGTAGTCTCCATCTCTCCATCCATCTATAGTTCATCGTTCCTAATTCGGTAATACTAAGAGGTGATCTTGTGGTAATGAAATACGCGTAGTATGGGCGATAATAAGCGAGTGAAGAAGGGCTTAGTAGACCGTCTAATGGCCTTATCCGACCGCCTTTCATCTACTACAATATGCAGTGATGTCGGATGTAAAATGTCTTTCGGTTTCTACTAGTTGACTAGATATATGATTAGGGTGAAGACGGCAAACGCCGCAGTCCCGAGCTCCATTTGAGTTACGGGCTAGTGATTCAAAGCTCGATTGATAAGATCCACGATAAGTCGACAGATTTGGACTATTGAAAATAGCTTCACCAAGCAATCGGCCTTACTTTTATCATCGATCTCAACTACTGAGAGTCGGAGCTCCTTAAGCGGATAGCCTAGCCGCCATTCGCGCAAATCCCAACCGGCAAGATGATCGCCTCGTAAGACCGAATATTCCGGGGCATCGTTATGACAGTCGGTCTTGCACTTAAGTGCAATTAGCCCCCCCAATGTTGGCGTAATAAACGTAGGAAATAGTCCAAATTTGGGAAAGTTGGGACTCTTGTCTTCCGTTCAATTCAGACATACGGATGCCGGCTTCCCGCGGGTGAATCATTGTTCTCGTCTTCCTCTGGTGGGTTTGCCGCGATATAATGGGGCCAAAGGGGTAGAACAAGCCACCTATGAAGCAGTTGCATCCATCGGCCATAGTCGACTTTCCACTTCCTGGTAACTATGAAGTTCTGTGATAACGTCTGGTTATAGGTTGACCGTGACTCAAAGGGGGCCGTATTTCTATTAATGTTCTCCGCCATCAGGTTAAGTGTATGAAGCGCGAAGCGAAGTTCGCATACACCTTTGGCAAACATGAACTCCGGGAAGAGGATGGTAATGGACATCCACTTGACTTTTCGCAGAACCCGAGTCGTCCTTGAGTCCGTAAGGGCAGGGACATTGAGATATAGGACGGTCTAAATACAAGCAAAAATGGTAGTTGCACACTCAAGGAGGAGCATCAATGTGCCCCTCTGTAACGGATTGTTCACCCATCCGACTGCTTCCTGTAACCCATCGGGAACAGTGGTGTTTTGGGCCACGACGGCTATTGCGCGCAAGGCAACCGGAAGCCTACCAGCAGAGTCAACTGGGCGCATGATTCCATTATCCGAGTGTTGCGGGGGACAGCGTTTGACAGATATCGAATGAGATGATGGCGCGGTTCTGAATCGGCTTTGGTCTGGAGGCGGCCAGAAGGATGGAGCAAGATCGAAACGGCAGATCATACTTGATAGCTAATCGGCTCCGTTTCTAGTGCTGAATCCCGGGTGTTGGGTTGTGCGGAGGATGTGATGGCACGAGGCGACGATGGCCTTGGTGAAAGGGTTAAGTGGGTTGAAGAGAGGGGTTAGAAAAGGAGGGTGAAGTTCGGTTATATAAGGGTAGCTTTGTGTGGATCGTGTCTGTTACGATCCAATCAGAAACCCCTTATGTAAGCTAGATGGATTGACCAATAAAAGGCAGACCGAACCCAGGGTCCCGAAGTCCCGAGAACACGGGACTACGGGACACCGCCCCCACGGTCCCGGGGTCTCGAGATCGCGGGACTACGGGACGGGCTTGAAGGCCAGTATATAAGAAGGCCGCTTCCCGGCCTTCGTTATTCGGGCTCTTCAGCAAGCAATAGCTATCACATCTTATCAATACCTTTTGGCTATTCTTACTGTTGTTCTGATCCCAGCGATATACTCCTGTGCTTGTAACGGTTCGTCACAGTGTCCACCTGTACGAATGAAGTCAAGAGTCGCTGATCGCTTCAACACTGAGTATGGTGGTGTTTGTAACGCAGAGAAATATGTTGTGTAAAATTGGTATGGTATCAACAAAACAAAAAGAGGAACAGGAAAGGAAGAACGTCAAGCCTCCCGTACAGAATGAGTGTGGTGGCAAGGTTATATTGACCTGAGCGATAAAGGGTGAACGAGAAAAGAGGGACGAGTGAGGAGCAAGGACAGAAGGATGGAGCTGGTTTAAGAATGTTGGCGAGGCTATGTGTTAGGTAATCTTCATACTACCGCAAACACTTACTCAACCCAGTTTTATAAACCACGGTCTGCTCCCAGGGCGGACTGAGGTACTATGTTGCAAGACGTGTTTGGAAATTCCACCAATATCTCTCGCTCAAGCGTTCCAAGCATGTAAGTAATCACGCTGACCACGCTGGCAGCCATGAGATCAGTCGCGATCAGTGCCAGGCACAAGCGCTACGCCCGTTGAGCAAAACCGCCGGTTTGGATAAGTGAGTGCGATTTCCACACCAGGCGGTTCCAAAAGCCAGTACACACTCGACGACTGTTTTTGACTGAGCCCGTATGTACTCTTTTTGGGAACCACCTGCGCACGAAACATAACCTCCCATGTAGAGGCATTGCCCTGCATATGCGCTTCCCAACGAAATGGATGCCTACAGCCCTTGATGGTTCCCAGAAAGTGTACACACGGGCTCAGTCAAAAGCAGTCGTCGAGTGTGTGTGTACTGCTTTTGGGAACTGCCTGAGCCCTTCACGAACGGTAACCGAAACCTGAAACAAACGACCACCTGCCCCGCCGACTCCGCGGAGCCTGCTTGATGATATCGGTAGGCTATCAAACTCGGCACACGGGTCTAGAATGTGATGGATTTCAAATGATGGAGGGCACCAAGACCGTTTGCCCATTGCCGGTCGGTGAAATCAATGGGAGGAGAGTGGCGTGGCTGAAGAGAGGTAGAGCAGTGGTTAAAATGACGAACACGTTGCGCTCGGGAAACGCACTAAATGCACTTTACGCTCGGGAAACGCACTTCGGCGTGCCTGGTAGGTCTTTCCAACAAGTGACCCATGGTGGTGTGGTGGGAAGTCTCGCCAACTAGAAAGACGACGAGAGATGGAGAAACGAATCCCCAACAAACTGCGAAAGGAGGTCAGGAATGCAAAGAGTGCCGCAGTGGGGTGGCTGTAGAAGTTTGAGAGGGTATCAACAGGGACGAAGGGCATTGGAAGAGCCAAATTGTGGCGTTGGAGTCTGCAGAACAAAAAACCTTACCCGCATAAGCCATGGGGTGGAAGGGCAGGCAGAATCGGACAATGGTGTCAGCTGAAACGAGGTAGGTGTATAATATTGCGTTCCTTGGACCAGGAAGGCCTAACTGACCTTGCCAAACTTAGATGGCCCCTGTTTTTGCTCCGGTACAAGATCGTGGCTGAAGCATTTGAGTAATAATAGACCCTGGAAAACTAAGAAACGAATGTCCTTGTTGATATGCCTCAACTGCATTGCAACATGGTGGGGAAATCGCACCGTCAACTGGTCGTTGTGGAATAATCGGCAACGTGCCCCCTGCTCCGCATCCAGTTGGTTCGGTGGTTGTATTCGACCAAGGCCGCAACTCGGAGATAGGTATCACGCCGACCGATGGATGTGCCCGATCAGCCGCACGCTATACTGCTCCGCCAGACATTAGGTTTGACGTTCACCTGTAACAAAGCCCATTCAGTTAGCTGTGCTTCATCCGACCAGGACCAAACCTCTCTAGTTTGCGAGGGAACCTACGAAGCAGAGCAAGGCGGGCGAGCCGACCAGCATGCAAACGCGCTCGTAAACGCGCTTGAATATTCCTTGAGGCTTCCAGACAGTAGTTCTCGCCTCTGTTGGAGGGCCTGTATGAGATATTGGAAGTGTCTCGTACATACTGATCGATCTTGATCTCGGGGTACAAGTCCTGAGGGAGAATAAGAGGAGAAGGGTTGAAAAGGAGCATGTCTATCTTGATGTCGATAGATGGAAGACCCAATGTGATTCGGCCAATCTCATGATCCCAAACTCGTTGCGAGATGTATCTGGGGCGTTCAGTGGGGTTGTACACCCGCATGGTGAAGGACGATGGTTGAATGATCGGTTTGTTGTTGGCACCCAAGGCAAACCAAACAGACGACGGAAAGAAGAGGAGGAAGAAGATTTGGCCAGGGAGGACAAATCACCAGCAGAATGAGATGCACCAAATTTTGGTCAACGAAGCACATACACTACAGCAGGAAGGCACCGATGAGGGCTAAAGTGGATGCTGTCAGCTGGCAACTGCGTCTTGAGAGGGAAGCTGTTCGCAACAGGCGGGGCAGTAACACGCATACCTCTGCAGAGATGCTCTTTCCTTGGTCATTCTCTTCCGTTCCTATCTTCACACTTCCTCCTCTTTCCTTTCCTTCCTTGTTCTTGGCTTCTTGCCCTGCTTGCCTAAAGCAGTCCCACATCACTGCTCGCGCCTTCCACCCATTGGAGGCATGCTCTCGCACCCGAGATGTCTAGATTCTAGACTGGTTGCGCCGTCTTGCTCTTCAGTTGTCACCATCTCGAGAGGCAAATCATGAAAGCCTAGGTGATCTCAACTTCACGGACCAAGTCCACCCCCGACAACCAGCTCCTCCTTGTTACGATCCAATCAGGGATCACTTATGTAAGCTAGACTAGATGGAACCAACGGACCAATCAGGTAGGACCCGAAGGCCCGAAGGCGCCGGGTCCCCGGGTCCGTGGTATCTGGACCCGAAAGGTTCGGGTCCTCGGGTCCGATATATCGGGTCCAGGAAGACTGGTACAAAAGGAAGCCTTCCCAGGCTTCCTGATCACCGGCTCTTCAGCAAGCAATAGCTTTCACAATCAACCAGTACCTTTTGGCTACTGCTACCGCTATTCTTATTCCCAGCGATATACTCCTGTGCTTGTAACGGTTCGTCACACTCCTCCGCTCCAGTAATACCCTCAATCATTCACGCTCTGCCTTCAGACCCAAGCTTCCAGAACGCAGTAACGGAATCTCGAGGAGTACTTGATGTCAACGATCCTTCGAGTGTCCGGCACTTCATCCAGCAGCCATCTTGCCCAAGGGCAGTCGGCGTTGCGCACGAACCATCCGCCGCCCGACACCCTTTCATGGAAACGATCGAGGCCCAAAGACCACTTGACTTCAAGATCTGAAAGGGATCGCAAGCGTCAAGCGTACAAGCTGAACGTTAGCAGAATTCCACCGCCCAATCGATCGTGTCTAGGCGTGTGTCAAAGTGGCTTGTCCGGTTGAGAATGTCGTCAAAATAGGCTCTGGTGTTGAACTCCAGCCAAAATGGGTCCCGCGCTAAAACCTCTCTGATTGGGCAAGCGCTGCTTTGTCTCCCACAGGACCCCCCGCGATTTGAATCCAGTGCCAAGACATCAACCTCAACGATCAACACTCATGTGGCATTTTCGTTACCAATATTTTCAGTTTCACAGCGGCTTCCGTCGGTGCGGCGGGGTGCCTCTTTGCAGAGTTTGCACCTTCCTCATTCTGCAACGTTGATCCTACACTATCAGGCTTGGCAACACCTTGGCAACACCTTGGCGGCGGCTGGGCGTCTGCGCTACTCGATGCCAAGATCACGCCGAGACGAGGCCAAGAGCTGGGCATCTCTTGTTCTCCTCCCTTATCTTGAAATCAAGCCGTCCGGGCAAGGAACATTCCGTCTTGACTTTTGCCTTCCGTGGCGCTGCCTGGCTTGGGGGTTTGTCGTCAGTTCAAGTTCCTGGTTGTTGTCAATTGGTTGTTGTGATGTTGTTGTGGTGTTGGTGTTGAGCGAGGAACCGAGTTTGGTGCTCGGTGTGGCATGACTTTCACGGTCAGGGCTGTGCAGATTTATGGCTGCCAAATCTGCCTTGAACAGAACCGAGACGATGTTTGTGGTGACCGAGCCTTTCCACCTGCACGATGGCGAGACATGTGTTTCTCTCGCCTGGCACATCCACAGATAACCGCAACAATCCACAGTCAGGATTGATACAGGAATAAGTTATCAGCCAACATCTCGGCGATATTCCTACGGAGCCACGATAAGACAACGAGATGCTGATAAGACAGAAAAGTTTTTCAGACCGTTGGGTGGATGAATATACAAAAACAATGGCGCTGACACTGTCTTTTTACATCAACTCCTTCGGTCGCCGGAAGAAGCTAGTGGGGCCGCCGTTATGCATGACGCCATTCAGCTCTGGATTATTCTGACCATTCAGCGTTGAGCAGTGTCCATCCCTCGCGTGGCTCTCGGTGATGTTCTCGAATTGCACCCTGTTCATCTCTTCCCTTTCTGGCTGCTTGGCCCATGATATGGGGTAGGTAGGCCTTCCTCCTCACGTTCGTCCCTTGCTTGGACTTCCCCGCAGAGGACTTGAAGATTCGGCCAGTCAGCCACCCGCACTCGTGTCTCCCATTCGCTCACCGAGTTCATCTTTCTTTTGTGTAACACAAACCGGGACAGGCAAAGAGAGCCGCCTCAGCTATCCACTTGGTCACCCCAGACAAATCGATGGAGTCGTCTTATCTGCCCGGATAACACCCAGCGGCGGCCCAGATCGGTACATGGATTGGTACATGGGGACATGGGATGCTGCCTGGTTTGCAACTTCCTTCGGAAACGATTATAAGTTGAAATCTCTCCCGCGTTCCCATGGTCGTCACTTGTTCGGTCTAGACTCTCGTCTCCTTCCGTCACGCGCCTCTGTTTCTGACCGTCCCGTCTCTTGTTCTTCCCGGTTCCTACGACGGATTTGAACTTGGTCGGATATATCACCTCGGTTCGCAGTCTACTCAAGCCGATTGCTACAACAACGTCAGAAACAGCATCGATGGCCTCCAAACTCAACTTCCTCAAAGGGAGGAGCGACGAAAAGACCACACCAGCCTACGGGCAAGACGACGGACTTGAACGCGGCGTTAGTTACAGCAGCGAAAATGGACGAGTCGACGACGACGACGACGGCGAGGGCGAGGGCCCTGATGATCTCCATCGCGGCATGAAGCCGCGCCAGTTGAGTAAGTCTCTCTCTTCCCCAGTCCAATATGTCACCGCAATCGCTAACATGCGTTTTGTCCAGACATGATGGCCATCGCTGGCGCCATCGGCACCGGTCTAATTATCGGCACCGGCACATCGCTGAAGCTCGGACCCGGCTCGTTGCTCATCGGATACTTGATCATGGGAATCATCGTCTACATTGTCATGGTTGCGCTCGGCGAAATGGGTGCCTGGCTACCACACAAGAAGTCCTTCTCCGGTTATGCTACACGCTTCGTCGATCCTGCTTTCGGTTTCGCTACAGGCTGGAACTACTTTTTCAAATACGTGATTGTGCTACCCAACAACCTGACGGCTACGGGTATTATTCTGCAGTATTGGCGACCGGATATCAATGTGTCTGTGTGGATCACGGTATTTGGAGTCGCTATTATCGCTGTTAACGTACGTTTCTCTTCCCTTGTGTTAGTCGGGACCAAAACTAACAGGAAACAGCTCATCCACGTTGCCTTCTTCGGCGAAGCAGAATTCTGGATGTCCCTAATCAAAGCCCTCGTCATCGTCATGCTCATCCTCCTCTGCTTCATCATCGCCCTCGGCGGCGGTCCCAACCACGTGCGGACCGGCTTCCGTTTCTGGCGTGACCCCGGCGCCTTTGCCCAGTATTCCGCTTCCGCGGGCGACGACAAAGTCGTCATCCAGGGTGCCACCGGCCGTTTCTTGGGTGTCTGGGCTTGCATGGTCCAGGCCACCTTTGCCTACCTCGGCACCGAGCTTGTCGGCGTTGCGTTCGGCGAGACCCCCAACCCCCGCAAGAACGTTCCCCGCGCCGTCAACCAGACGCTCATGCGCATTGTGTTCTTCTACATTGGCGGTATCCTTGTTCTGGGCATGGCCGTCAAGTACACCGACCCCCTTCTCGGCTCTGTTAAGAAGACCAGCGGTTTGGCTTCCCCGTTCGTCGTAGCGGCCAAGAACGCTGGTATCAACAAGCTCGACGACGCGGTCAACGGACTGTTGCTCATCTTCACTATTTCCGCTGCCAACTCGGATATCTACCTTGCCTCCCGCACCCTTTGGGCTCTGGCCAAGGACGGACAGGCGCCTGCGATTATGAACAAGACCAACAAGCGCGGTGTGCCCATCCCGGCAGTCATCCTATCCTCCTTGTTTATTGTCCTCGGTTACATGAACGCCACCAAGGGTTCTTCGACTGTCTTCGGGTACTTTGTGTCTCTCGTCACTGTCTTTGGCGCCCTGAACTGGGTCGCCATCCTGGTTTCCTACCTGTTCATGATCAAGGCCATGAAGGTCCAGGGCGTTCCCCGCGAGGCCATGCCGTACAGGAATATTCTCTTGCCCTGGGGCGCGCCGATTGCGCTTTTCCTGACAATCTTGGTTATTATCTTCAACGGATATGGCGCGTTCTTCCCGCACTTCCAGGTGGACAAATTTGTGACGAGTTACATTGGCATTCCGGTGTTCTTGATCAACATTGGGTGGTGGAAGGTATTTAAGAAGACCAAGAGGGTGAGGCCGGAGGATGCGGATTTGGTTACGGGGAGGAGGACGTTTTAAGTCCCGGTGTGGGGAAAGGGTTTGAGGGGGAGGGGAGGAAGATAACCCTATGGATGCGTTGACAGCGTCGCGATGTTTTTGCGAAGAGGGAGAGACGATGTGTTGTAGATACCCATGAATGAAGATGCAAATGACCATTATTGGAACGAAAATTGGTGCCGATGGCGTTTCTCGTGTTGCCGAGAGCATTGTCGTCGGTGATGCTGGTGTTAGAAGCGGCTTGCTTGCTCTGGCCAGCGAGAAGCGTTGCTGCGTTGCGGATCACACAACTTGTCGTTGAATCAGACCATACTTGCTCCCGAGTCGACTTCCATTGAACTGGACCAGAGACTGACTTGACTGGCCTCCACCAGTTGGTGTTGATGCACAAATTGTTGTGCCGATCAGAGTTCCACAGCAACCCCCAAAAGTTGTGAGGGATTTTCCCTGCGCTAACCCTACCCCTTATCCACTTCCCTCACATGTCTCCAGTCTTGGGAATGGAGTCGCAACCTGAGCTTTTTTTCGACGTCGTTCTTTTCCCACCTGTACTGCTCACATCACCTTCTTTGAATCAAGCTGTGATCCCTCGGTTTCACGACACATTGGGATAGAGGAATAAACGACCTTTGCGCGAGTAACTCCCGTCACCGGTCCCCGCACAATCGGCGCATTTGCAGGTTATCTTATCTCCCGCATCCCGCATTGCGTCATTCATCTTTCAGCTTTCGTCCGGCGCTCAGTGCCCAACCGGCCCCGATCACAATCCCGCCTTGCCCGCTCCGTCACGGCCTTGATCCCGACTCTTTCAAATCACTCCCCAGACGGTCCAAGTCCCAGCCCCGGTCCTCGTCGCCAGCATTCAACGCTCAATCCAATCACGGCTTGATCAAAATCACCGGCCCGCCCACCAACTCATCAAGAGCACCGCACACTGCAGGGCCTCAAACCCATTTTCGTGATCCGTCCGTCAGCACCATGACCAAACCCACAATCGCCATCAAGATGCCACGCCCTCATCACACCACAACCTTCACAGCCTCCGACGGCGCCCTCCTCACCCTCCGGTCCTCCCTCCCCATCTCCTTCCCCGACCCCTCCTACATCCCCACCTCCCCAATCCTCACCTTCACGGGCCCCACCGCCACCACCACCACCGCCATCACCGACAGCGACACCGCCGGCACTCGCGCAAGAAGTGCCTCCAAAGCCTCGGCCATTGCCGAAGAAGGACCGAATTACTCCCGCCTCATTTTGTTGTTGCATGGCTTTTCGGGGTCTAGCGAGTATTTTGAGAAAAACTTTGATGAATTGTCAAAGAATCATTGGGTGGTGGCTTGGGATATGAGGGGGCATGGGAAAAGCGGACTGAGGAAGTCAAAGAAGAGGAAGAGGGAGGAGGGAGTTGAGGGAGGACAGTACGAGAGCTACGAAGGGGGGTACCACGTCGCTCGCCTGGCGATGGATTTGAAGAATATGATTGAGTTTCTCAAGGCCTCCCGTCTCGGTAGTGGTACCTACTCTGGTCCCCAACCGCCGCTGGAGATAGTAGGCGTCGGCTGCTCCATCGGTGCCGCGATACTGTGGACTTATGTCGAACTTTTTACGGACGCGGATTTTTTCTCCGGGTTTGTGTTTGTCGACCAAGCCCCGCTTCAAGACCGGAGTGCTTTTGGGGACTGGGACGCCAGCAAGGCTAACAGGGGGTGTTATGACGAAGCTACTATGCTCGGCGCTCAAAAAGCCTGGAACAAACCGGCTAGAGAGAGGCATGATACGCATCTAGCGCTTCTCGACGAGTGCTTGGGCTACCGGTTCCACCCACTGCCTACCGATCAGGTGTCGGAAGAGGAGAAGAAGAGAGACGAGGAGTTCTTTACAGAGATCAGTGCACAATGTCCCTCGGGCGCCTGGCTAGCCAGGCTCATAGCCGATCACACGCGGTACGACCACCGGGAGGCGTGCGAGGGGATTACCAAGTCGGTGGTGGTGATGGGCGGGAAAAGGAGCGGGTGTTTTAGTTTGGAGGGGATGGAGGAGGTTGTGAGGAGGTGTAAGAGGGGGGGCAATGAGAAGGCGGAGGTTAGCTGGTATGAGAGTGGACATTGGTTGTTTTGGGAGGAGGCGGAGAGGTTTAATGAGGAGGTTTTGGAGTTTGCGAGGAGGTGTTGGAGTGAGTAGGGGAGGGAATGAAGGCGCAAGCGAGAGGGTGAGGTTTGGTGGGAGATGGTGGAACGATAGATGGAGAGGGATGGAGATGGAGCTGAACAGCGAGACTGTGAGGGGTAGAATGGACATGAGCACCGATGAGTTCGCTGATGCGACTGGCCGTTATACACCTGACAAGAGATTCGTTGAGTATTACCAAGCCCTGCACTTAGACCCTTCAAATACACTCCCCGTCCCAAACTTCCGAACAACCCTCAAGCGCAAGCCTCCGAGCCTCTCCTATAACCTTCCCCATCCCCCAATTCCGAAGCGAGCCACCACCAGACCCTAAGTCCAAAACCCCCTGTCTCGTCTCCTCCATCCCCATCCCCGGGAAAGACATGAGGATCTGCCTGATACTCACAATCTCCATGGTCACGTCTCTCGCTTTCTTCCTGATGGCCTCCTTCGCCTCCCTCCCAAAGTCCGGATACTGCAGATCCACCACCGTCAGCCCAGCGTGCTGTCCCTGCTCGTTATGCCTCCAAAGTCCCAAAACCTCCTGTAACTGATCAAACAGATTACTAGCCATCATTACCACCATAAACATATGCAACGTAGCCGCCTTAGCCGTCGGGGGCAAGCATCGTCGCATTTGACTGAGCATCAGGTCGTAGACGTCGCATACCCTCTGCGCACACGACAGCAGCAAGAGGATGGTGGCTTGGTCTTGGGCCAGCGGCACTCCCGTTCCCGTGATAGGGACGGTCGGGGCGTCGTCGCCTGAGAGGGGGCCGGAGCGCGGGTAGAGTTTGCCGACGATGTCGATGAGTTCTTGGGTTAGCTGGAAGGTGTGGTCGATTGCTAGTAACCTCTTTTCCACAACATCGATGCGCACGACGGGTGTGAGGGTTGGCAAGCCGGGGTTGCTGAAGAGTTGTGGGATAAGGCAGAGGTGTTCGTACAAGGAGACGTTGAGGTTGGCTAGTTGGCGGACGGGCGAGTAGGGAGTGAGGGCTTGAGGGTTGGAATAGTCGACCGAAGGGTTGGCAGAGGGGTGGAAGAGGATGGGGCCGAGGTCGTCGACGGAACTGGAGCCTGAGTGGGTCATGAGGTCGAGAGGAAGCTGAGGGCCATGAGGAGGGAAGAATGGGTCGGGAGTCGGAGCAGGGAGTAGAGATTTGTCGATGTCAAGGAGGGACCAGCCTTGGGAGGGTGGGGGGAGAGGGTCGGCGAGGAGGAGGTTGTCCCAGTCTATGCCTGTGGTGGTGTCGAGTGAGAGAGAGCAGAGGTCGGTACAAGAGGTCGATGGAGCGGAACAGGAACTAGCTGAATGTTGATCCAATTGCAGCTGGTTACTGTCGAAGTATGAGGAGGAGTAAAAGTCTTGGCCCAGATCGGTGGCATCGAAGGGTTGGGTTTCGGCAGTTGTGCTGGGTAGGGGGTTGTCCACGCTACACGAAGCGCTCTCCCCTTCCATGGAGTTGATTGCCCCATTCTCAGGCACCGTTGGAGTTGTCTTGGTTAACGCCGAGTCAGTGGAGGCAGGCGTAGCCTCGGCACTGTCGGCGATGTCGCGATTTGGTGGTGGTTTGGACGCACCGGCGGACTTTGGAATCACGGTTCGGCGCTGGCGTGGGCTAAAAACGCAGGGCACTTTAGCGCGCTCGCAGCGGACACATGCCGCTGGTGGTTTCGACGCTCCATTTGGCTCCTTTGTGGTCTTGTCTTGTCGCGGACATTTCAGTTTCTGGGAATGGCATCGGTCGCATGCCAGTCGGCTCTGGAGAACTGTTTTACGAGGCATCGTTAGCGATTCGGATGATGCTGACAACAACAGAATCACGAAGACGAAGACGAAGGGACAGGAGTTGGGGACTTGTGTCGGACTTGGCTCCGGCTGTACTTCTGTACCTGTCTCTGATGGCCGTATCAGGCAACCATCGGTGAGTTCCTGTCAGCACTAAGCGATCGACCGCGCTGTCGTTTGGCGAGCATTGGTGAGCAGGGTACAGAACGCCGAGAGGTCGATAACGCCGAATGTGGTTGACCAATTGTGGGTAGGGGAAACGTCATTGCGAACCAAGGTAGAAAGTCAGCTTATAAATGAAGACGGGATGCGTGGCTGATGAATGACGCTGAAAGAGTGTTGCGGGAGAAAGAAGGAAGAGTTCGTCCGCCTCAGAATTGGAAGAGCGAGGGAGGAAAGAGAGGGGGACGAATTGACCATCAAGGTACCCGTGGGGAATGTGGAGCCCTTTGCACTCAAGCGCTGAAGATCAGACTGTCATAGCGCCTCCAGTGCATCTGCCCCTCAGGGCATCCGAACACTGTTGAAACTTCTTCTGAACTTCCACTTTTCGCAACTTCATCGTCGCCAACGATCTCAGGAAATCATTCGAAATGCAAGCAACCACAAACACAGCTCAGAAACCAACTGGGAATACCACCAGAAGCGACATATCCACGAAAAGACGACCGATATGACAGACGCGATGCACTGGACTAGCCCAATCCCATCTGTTGGGGGCGCAGTTACAGATAGATGCAGACGCGCTATCTCCGATCAAAACCCGCCCTGCGACGCCGTCAGCTTCACGTGCATATAACACTCATACCCGCGACCATCACCATGGCGACTGGAGAAGATGGGCTTAGAAAAAACATCGAACCGCTGAGAAGCTGTACATCCGCCGTATTTTCATCATATCTGTGCGACAACATTTAACGAGAGGCCAATGGCTCCCACCCTTTGCTCCCGGTGCTCAACCCTCCGCTTCTACGACCTCTTCAACGACGATGTGGTCTTCCACCCAGACCTCAACTCCCTCGTCCAATTGGCCAAAAAGTGTGAGAGCTGCCACTTGTGGTGGACACAGATTCAACGGACCTGCACCAAAGAGGACATCGCAGCTTGTCAAGCCAAGAAGCTTCCTGCCAACGCAGTCAAATCCAGCGACAACGGCGATTTCAGGATCTACCTTCGCGGCGAATGGCATCCTGCAGGCACGGCCAGCGTTCCCGACCAGATCTGGCTCTCGTGCGGCGTCCTTGTCTCAGCCCGTGGCCACGATGCGCCAACCAAATTGCAAACCCATCTGGCCGTCTTTGCTGACCCTGCCAGCCCCGCAGGCGCCTTGTTCGCGGGAAGATACAGCACCAGTGCTCACAACCCCGAATACCACGCGACTTTTGCGAAGAAGACTTTGGCCGCCTGTCGCAAGGGACATGGAGTGTGCAATCAGGCTTGTCCGCCTGGAGCGAGACTAATGCCTACAAGGGTCATCGACGTTGGAGATCAGACCTTGCCAGCAGCAAAGAGGGTTACGCGGATTGTCTTGACCAAGGACCTAAAGCAGCCACAGCCGTACACAGCTCTGTCCTACTGCTGGGGCAGAGGCACCCAAGCGATGCTCAATGACAAGAACTTCGCTGGCTTTCTCAAGCTTCTTCCGGAATCCAAGCTCAGCAAAACACACATCGAAGCCATCGACCTCACCCGTCTTCTCGGGATCCGATACCTCTGGATCGATGCACTCTGCATCATCCAAGGGAACCAAAAAGATTGGGAATCCGAGTCTAAGCGCATGGCCTCCGTCTATGGCAACGCCGAGCTAACAATCATCGCCGGCCGTACTGCCGACAGCGGCCTCGGTTTTCTAACCAACAACTATCCAGCAACGAAGAAACACCCAAAGCCAGTCCCCATGAAAGTCGGTCCGCATCCCCATACAGGCGAGGGCCCAGATCTCGGCATTGTCTACCTAACAATCCAACGCGGAAAATCCGTCGGGCCCGTAGATACCAGGGGCTGGTGCTTTCAAGAAGCCCTTCTTTCCAACCGCTCCCTTATTTTTGGGGAAGATCAGGTGTCCTACCAATGCCGCTTACACACGCGGTACGAAGACGGATGTGTAGATATCGACACCAGCAAGCGGGAGCAATCCCTTACCTCGCTCAATCCTGGCACCAAACCCGAAGTTTTGAGGAGATGGTATCAAATGCTCGTGAGCTTCACTCCCCGAGCGTTGACAGAGCCGCATGACATCTTTGCCTGCATAGTTTCTGTTGCGCAGATCACGCACCCCGTTCTGAAGGCGAGATACTTAGCTGGTTTGTGGGAATGCGATATGCCGAGGGGGTTGTTGTGGAAATCCCGCTGGAGTTATACCAGTCGCAAACACTTTTTACTGATCGAGAAACCTCTAGCGTCCCCGTTCACCAAACGTCCTGGCGAGGTTCCAGGCAAGCCAGTGATTCGTGCCCCTTCATGGAGCTGGGCGTACGTGACAGGGCCGGTTTTCTGGGATACGAAACCCCGCATTGAGTCCAAATGGATTGATGCGAAGAGCGTGTTCATTCGGCCACGAGACTCTAAAGGACTGTGGACCACTCGGCCTGGAGTAGGAAATCCGGATGTGCTGTACATGCCAGCGCTGGAGCTGCAACTCTTTGGCAAGGCCGTCCAAGTTCGCTGCACAAATGTGCTGAAGAAGAAGACGCCGTTGACGCCAGAGGGGATTATGTTGGAGTCAGTGAAGCCTGCACCGAGTGGGAAGGCCGCGCCGGCACCCAGTGGACCGGCGAAACCGAACTACATTGCGCTTGGGTACTTTGACTTCCCCAGCGATCCAAGACCGGCGAATCTTTGGTGCCTACTCGTTGTCGCGCACGAAGGATTACTGCTTACCTGTGATGGAAAGGGCAAATTTCACCGCGTTGGCTGGTTTGCGGTGCAGGATGGGAAGCAGTTTGAGGGCGTCAAAGAGACAGCCGTGGACTTGGTATAGAGCCGGCGCCGTCGAATGAACCAAGGTCCCCATTTGTATTTGATCGAGTCTTGTTGTCAGCCAATCCATCTCTTCAAGCGATGACCTTGATCCTGATTCTTGTCCCTGCCCTGCCGCAGTTGGCATCCCGAGAGATGTCGTCGAATGTCGTCAAGTGTCGATAACGCCGTCATGTTTGGCTGTTAGTGAATGGCTGTGCATCCTTCCTATTCACTAACACCAGTGCATGCAGATCAGGGTACCGTCGCTTCATCCGCTACTGCAGAGTAAAATGACCCTTGGGATGCCAACTGTCATGCTGCCACGGTGCGGTGCATGTCTCAAATCTCACCATGCAGTAGCGTTATTGATCAACATCACAGGCTGAGATGGCTTCTCAACCGCAACATGTACAACAAATGCAACCCCTTATGCCACCTGTATGCCGTGTACCCACCCGATCACAGTCCCTAGGGTTGCTCGCATGTGCGTGGGAAGTGCGTCTGCGTCCACATTGCAGTCCACATGGCGGTTAGGGTCCCTTCAACGGAGTTTGGGACATCGTAGCTTGTCCCAAGCAGAATCCCGGGACCAACGATCTGAAACACTTATCATCTGAAACACTTTCAATCTCGTTGGGGTCTCTTGGGGTTATTTCGTTGCCGCCGGTGGATATTGGATCATGAAGTCGGGTTGGTGTGTTGTCTGGTCTGGTTGCCTCACCATGAGATCTGCTGACGCTCTCTTTTATCTGACGAGAGTAAACAACACTTGTGTCTTCTCCCTCCCCGGATCTACGAGGTTTTAACTTTGGACTCCAATTTTATCGTCTCTTTCAACCTCAACCGGGAACACTCTCAAACATAAAACGGTCATAACCCTGGCCGCCGAAACCCCGTACCAAGTGTTTGATCCTCCGGTCGCCAAGTTGGTCGCATATCGGAGACCGTTTTGAAGGACACAAACAAACTCGAAACTCGGAACAAAAAGGCACAGCAGGGATGCTTCGATCCCAGACAAACGTTTATTATCCGACTGGCGAATCGGAATATTGAGACGGCTTGGAACTCATCACCATCACAGTCACACCCCTTTTGTGCTTGCACCACCACTGCCGATGTCATCACACTGCACTACACTACAGCAAGCACCAGCACCAAGCAATCACCAGGCACACCGGCATAGCATAGCATAGCAACACCTTACAGCAGTCCAGATTCAGCACACAACACCCCACAAACGGTCCCGAAACAGAACAACTGCCATGCCAAAGCCACCATCACACCCTCGATACCAAGCCGTGGCGAGGGCGGAACCGTATCCGAGCAGTGCTCACAGGAGCGGTGGCGGCAACAACCATGGTGGAGGTCACGGTACGGGCAGGATGTATCACCCCGCGGGGTCAGTGAGCACAGCGGGGGTGACATCCGGGGTTCCACCGGCGCAACAACAATCAGCGGCCCCGCCGAATTTCGGGTACGGTCCGAACACCGGGATCGGCGCCGGGTCTGGGCCCGGAGCTTCGGGAGTGATGAACCCTCAATTTCCTGCGACAACGACAACGTCAACCCCACGGACAATACCTCGGAGATTCGGTCAACAATCGTCACCGTCGTCGTCGTCTTCGACTTACGGACAGTCTTTTGACTCGTCGTTGCAGGGGCCGAATCAGCATAACAGCAGCCCCTCTTCAGCGCCAAACTTCCAGCTTACAGGGTATCATCACCACCAACCACCGCTGCAACAGCCGCTACAGCACCAATTGTTACAGCATCATCCTCAACACCAACAACAACACCAAAGCCCCACTATCACCAACCAGAACGCCGCCCACCCCCACCCAACCCAGTTTCCTCCTCAACCGCAATCGCAACCACAACAACAACAAAATCAACAACAACAACAACAAAATCAACAACAACAACATCAACCACCGCAAGCCTCAACAAATCCACCCACACACAACCAACGCCCAGGCTCTCCAAACCACAACCCAACAACCTCCTGGACCCCCCGCGAAGACAACCTCCTCCTCTCCTCCCGCGCCTCCCACCTCCCCTGGTCCGAGCTTCAGAGATTACACTTCCCCGGCAAAACCGCCAACGCCTGCCGCAAGCGGCACGAACGGCTGATGGAGAAGCGACAAGCAGAGGAAGAAGTAGATGAAGATAGATTGGCGCGGATAGCGGGGGAGTATGTGAGGATGAGAGAGGAGCTGTGGAAGGGGTTGGCGGATCGGATGGGGATGGATGTGAAGGAGGTTGAGGAGCGGTGTTTGGGGATGGGGGTGGGGAGGTTGAGGGTTGGGAGTAGGCAGGGGGGAAGAAGGAGGGAGGGGAGAGGGCGGGGTTCGTATCCGGTGGTTGCGACGGGGATGGGGATGGGGACGGGGATGGGAGTGGGCATGATGGGTGGTGGCGGTATACTTCCAGCACAGGGGCAACACCAGCACGGAGTGGGTATCGGAGGGATGACAATAGGGATGGGAGACGGAACCGGAGATGCGGAAGCGAAGAATTACACGCATAGTCCAGTGCAGATGACGTCTACGGGAACGGGGCGGTCGCCGACGGGACCAGCGCCGGGAATTGTTGGGCCGGGACCCGGAGCGAGGCCGGGGATGCCCGGACAAGGGCACGCATTGAACATGCTGCCACTATCGGCTGTACCACCGTTGACTACGCAAGTCCCTATATCCACGGCGACCTCCGGTCCAGGCAGGACAGTCCCGCCGCCCATGCCACTGCCACTGATAATCTCTCCGCCCGGCATGCCGTTGAACCAACAACACCAACACCATCAGCAACCTAGAGTTGCATTCGGAGGGTATCTGAATGGACGATCAACATCAACCGCGAGGAGACAGACAGCGCAGTCCATGCCATTACCATCTACTTCCGCGTCGCCGACGATCGCCTCGGGGCCAGGTACGGGATATACCCAAATCCAGGGGGGGGATGCGCAGTGGTCGCAGCAGGCTCAACAGGCTCAACAGTACGTTCGTTGTACGAATCAAGGAGCAGGAGTGCCAGGTCCGCGAACAGGGACTACGGGAAGTGGAAGTTTTGGGACGGGCTATGGTCAGGGTCAGGGTCAGGGTCAGTCTACGACGTCGGTGACGGGAGCGTCGTCATGGGGTAATGCTGGGGCGGGGGGGCAGTATCCTCCGTCATCGTTTGACTGAGCCGGAACATGTAATGGATGGATTGCCCAATTATTGTGCTCTCTCTTTGGGGAGGATATCCGGAGTGGAAAGGGTTTTACGTAGTAATGATTGAACGACCATGATGAACTGGGTGGGCCATGCCATGACATACAAACTCGAGGTACGGTACGGTACTGTCTAGAATAGACGAGAATACAAAAGGAACGAACGCTTTTTGGATATAATTAATGCCTGGGTGCGGGTGCTTTGCTGTTCGCGCCGCAGTCAAAAGATTTCCCATGCGATGATCTCGTTATCCGATCCCGCTTAATGTAATGGAGTAAAAATGATGGGACGAACGAACCGGGCGCACGAATGGGGTTAATTGGGCTGATAGTTGAGACGAATGTTCCAGTATCAAATAAAAATGCTGCCAGGAGCTTATCTCCGTTATTGAGTGGTGGTTGGTCTTCAGTCAACAGCTGTCAGCTTTTAGCTTGTGATGATTGGATCCCAATTGAGTGGTTGAGGACTCGACTTGTTTTTGTTGCGCAACCATTTGGAAGCCGTCAGGGAATAAGAGAGGCCTAGGCACCGCTGCGGGGAAAGAGTCCGCCAACGCGAGGCTAACCCGGATGTTCACTAGCAATCGCCCGGTCAGTGCCAGCACGATCGGATAGGGGACAACGACCTCGTCGTCTGTCATGAAGTCGTGCTAGATACACAGATGGGGAATCTGTACCTATCAGTTGTCCTGATATCTTTTTGACTGACTTGACCTCGTCTTATCAAACTAAAAGCATCTCGTCGTTTCTTGTTATTATTGTTATCACGACTTTGACGGTTGGTGTTGACGGCGACCCACAATAAATTGCTGACGCAAGTGGAGACCGACTTACAGCGCATGGTGAAGCTACAGGGAACATATCGGCGGCTAACAGGCCTGCACAGCCCTACATGACACCCTTCCCGTCGACAATTCGTCCTTCGCTTCTCTTCCCAACTTCATCTCTCCAAAGATCCCCCTTGACACGACGGAACCAACAGCTCTAGTCTCGAAGCGCCTCAGCACTGCAATCCTGCGGCACACATCAACGACCAGGACCAAGATCCGCCATCATATCAATGACAATTGGGAACAAGTGCTTACTGGGGCTGGCCACCCAAATGACGCTAAAATGAAGCTAATCTGGCGAACCCCAGTCCCAACACCAATGCCACCTTGCTCATCGACCCCGTCTCCGACAGCGCGGCAGCAACCCTTAAGATGGCGCCTCCCCACAAGAGCTTCGCCCCTCGACAGTTTCACCGTGCTCAGACCATAGACACTGGCCACTAACCGGCCTAAAACCATGGCCCATAAAATACCACCACCACCAGGCGAGGGCTACTACGTCCCGAATCATGCTACCCATCACCCATACCCATATATTCAGGGGCAACCATATAACCAGGGACAACCACAACCACCTGCGCACGGGCAACCCGGGCCAGACCAGTCCCCAAACTGGGCCGAGGGTCTCGAGGTCGTACCACAGGAACAACTCAAGCATACACAACACTGGCCCGAGGTTCGACAGGAGGAAGTGGGCAAGGAACTCAGTCCGACCACGGCTCTGGTCAACCAGTGGAAGCAGTACAATGCTGGTCAAGCACCCGAAGTCTTCGACGCGCCCGCCGGTGGAAAGCCGAACCGAAAGCGACTATGGATCACACTGGGGAGTGTACTTGCGGTTATCATCATAGTCGCTGCTGTTGTCGGCGGAGTGGTTGGGAGTAAGGCAGCACGGAACTCGAAATCGAGCACGGCTCCGGTTCTTGGCGGCTCTTCAAGCACGATACCGAGTCCATCACAAACAACGACGGGAGGAGGGGCCACCTCAACATCTGCTGCTTCTGACGCCGGAGTTATTCGTTCAGGTTCACCTTTGACCGTCGCCAGTTGGAGGAATGACAAGGGCAATGTCGCGCTTTACCTTTTCTACCAGGACAAGAGCAACGATGTCTACTACATCAAGTACGACGGTTCCTCGTGGGGAAAGCCTGTCAACACCATAACCGGTCTGAGGAGAAACACCCATCTAACCGCCACCATTGTTCTTAATGGTCTGGGCAACACCGCAAGAGTATGTTCAGCACCACAGCCGGGACCATTTCTAGTTGCTAACACGTCTCCAGCCGCATGTCATCCTTACCTACATCGGTGCTGGCCCTACAGTACTGGGCAGGGCGATTAACGAGAACAATACTCCTGCTGTCGGTAACGACAGTGAGTTCAACGCGTTGTCGCTTAATGCCCTCGCCAATTCGAGCACAACCAGGTACTTTCCCGCAACGGTATACCAAGATCCCAGCGGTGAGCTGGGCCAGGCTCGCGTGGTAATGCTCCACTGGCTCAATAGGATGACGGGGATAATGGCCCTTCCCGGCACAAGACTCGCCATGGCGCCCATCTCTAGTCGCTGGGCAAACTATTCAGCATCTGGAGGACACGGCTTGATCTACCAGGAGCCAAACGGTCGCTTGGCCGCTGCTGTCCCTAATCTTGGTCCTGATTCTAGGGTGGACGCCGTAAGCCCCTGGTTCAACAGCTCCAGTACGTTCCCTCCCTTACGTTGACTCCTTCTCTAGCTAACAAACTGCAGTCTTCCCATCCAACATCACTCCTCCCAACGGCGCCCCCCTTACCGCCTGGGTCACCAGTCGTCCAACTTCCCCTTCCCATTTCCCCAACACGTACATCCTCTACCTTGACTCCGACTCCAACATCCAGATGGTTTACACTTCCTTCTCCGGGTCTGGCGACGGTTCCGTAACGTGGAAGACGTCTGAGCCAGAAGCACTAAAGGGGTTGGACAAAGACACGGAAATCGGCTGTTTGCTTATGGCGAGTATTGACAAGGATCCGAATGGGAACGAGATTCCGATTGAAGAAGATTCAGAGGAGGTTAACAGGTGTTTCTTCCAGAAGGGGGGAAAACTTGTGGAGGCGAGGATGAGTGGGAGTGCAGGGACGGGAGAGTGGAAGATTGTTGGAGAGGTTCCGCTGCCTTCATAATGAGGGGGCCGGCACGAGGAGGACGATAAGGAATGAAGGAAGATAAACGATTATGATACCATTTGCAGCGTCCTTAATATCAATGAATTTTACCTCGACCGGATGCCTTCGTGCATCTTCCGTCCAAGTACACCGCCATCCATCTGCTGGTTCCTAATCGCGTAGTCGGTGGGAGAGAAGTCACGGTCAGAGGATACAGTCACGACGGCTGCACAAGATGAACGGATCTGATGCATCGGGTTCCGATTATCATCAACTGATCAGCTCTCACATTACTTCCCAACCCCTGTATCTCTGCCTCTCCTCACCCCATCTCAAGGCGTCGAAGTCGAAGTAGCCACCACACTAGCCGTCGCCGTCGAACTCACCGCCTTCGTCGAACTTGGCACCGCCGAACTCGAACTACTTCCACCACCCCCTCCCCCACCCCCACCAGCCCCAACAACAACAGCCTGCACCACCTGTCCCAACGCATTCGTAACCACATTCACCAAACTCCCCAACGCATCATACTTGTACGTCTTCTGCGTCAATCCCTTCCCCAAATCCTTAATCGCCCCCGTAAACGTCATATTCTTCAAATAACTCCCCACAATCGTGCTCGTTGCTTCCCCAGCAACATCCACCACCTCCTGCACGATATTCCCCAAGTTATCAATCAGGAAATTGACTTTACTATCCCCCTGCACTATACTCCCCAACAGTCCATCAACGGCACCAATCACCCCGTCCACTGCGTCCACTACACCGTCGATGAGGTTGATGAGAGCAGGGTTTAGATCTAGCGTGCTAAGTGTCCGGTTGACGACTTTGACCAGGTTGCCGAGACGGATGACGAGATCGAGGTTGGCGTCCACGTCGGCGATGGTGATGTTTACTTTGTCGATCCCGACCTGAACGCCGGCGTTGAGGGTGACGAGGGAAGCTACTTCGGCTGCGAGATTGATTTCGGCCCGGAGGTTGTCGACGTCGAGCTCGATGCGGCCGACGTGCAGTTCAGGGACGCGGAGGAGCACGTCGGGGGGTCCCTTTGGGCCGTAGTTGGTGCCGGAGGGGCCGGGGACTGTGGCTGTGCCTGAAGGGCGGGAGGAGGTGGTGGAGGTGGTGCCGGAGGGGCGGGTGGAGGAGGTGTTGCTTGGGGAGGAGCTGGATGTGGGTGGGATGGAGGCGGAGGTGGCGGCTACTGTTGAGGTTGGTTCGGCGCTGGCGGCGGAGGAGGATTGGGCTGCTGAGAGGGTGAAGAGGAGCCCGAAGAGGAGGAGGAGGGAGGTGAGGGGGGACCTCATGGTGTTGAGTGCCCGGATATGGGCTTGGTATGCGCGAGGTTTGTTGTTTGGGACTGAAGTGAGTTGAGCTGATGGTGGTGAACTCCAATGGAGTGAGGACTGAGGAGTTGTGAAAGAACAACAACAAAGTCCAACTGCTCCTGGGGAAAAGCAGTTGACGAGCTGGGAAAGGAGCTGTCAAAACCAAGGACCCAAAAAAAAAATGACGCGAGAATCACAGAACGGATGAGATATAACGCGAACCGAATCACTTCCTTCCCTAAGAACCAAGAAGGTGATCGAAGTCCATGACCTTGGTTGTCGTCGCGTCTCGAATTTGGTAATATCGGACAGGGATCGGCTATATCTGCCCCTGGTTGTGCCTGGTTGGCATGATCGTCAACCCCGGTCACTTCCCAATTAGGGCGATCTTCAAGTGGAACGATGCTACTATGACGGCTTGATTCCAAGGCATTAGTGCGCTTGTGGACTCTTGTTGAGCAATGGTTTGTGGAACGACATGTTGGAAATGCCTTGGAAGTGACCTCGTCGATATTGGAGCAGTTGTA
This sequence comes from Neurospora sp. FGSC 26632, assembly GCA_009804965.1. Classification (NCBI taxonomy): domain Eukaryota; kingdom Fungi; phylum Ascomycota; class Sordariomycetes; order Sordariales; family Sordariaceae; genus Neurospora; species Neurospora sp. FGSC 26632. The sequence goes on along the minus strand of RAOH01000219.1, from coordinate 11,733 downwards.
TCGGTCAAATAATGGTTCGTGTTGTTTATGCGTGTTAGGCAATGGGGGCGCGGTGGTGGACGCGATCGGTGCGAATCATGATGTGGGATTGGCGCTGGGATTGAAGAGGTGATTGATCATTGATGCAAGCGATCTCCCATCTTCTTTCCTCCGTTTTGACGACTTCCACTCCATCGCATCTTCTTTGCTTTGGTTCTGGATGTTTGGATCGCTTTCCCTCTGGCCTCCATCATTTCCTCTCAACGAAGCCCACACACCTGGCAATCTAATCCAAGCCAGTGCTGTACGTCGACCTCAAGCTTCTTCTATCATCTCCGACTGTCCTACTCCATCAGTCTCCAGTCACAGCCAAGGACCGCATCGCGGCGCCCCAAACCATCATGCCCCTCTCCCTCCTCCGAGCCACCGCGCTCCTCCTCACCCTCTCCCGCCTCCCCCTCGGCTTCACCCAGGACACCTCCTCCTCCGAGGACCAAGAAACCGAAGACGGCTACATAGGCTACCGCCTCACCCACCGCGGCGACCCCGAATCCGCCATCTACGAAACCGCCAACACTGGGTCTGACGACCTCATCCTGCCCGAGGACCCAGACGTCTACCTCAACGCTTCTGTGTCTGTCGGCCTGATCGACATCGAGGTGGACAACATCACGGCCAAAGTCAACTTGGACGCCAAGGTGTTGAGTCTGCTGCACTTCAGCGCGGGCGTGGATGCCAGCATTGATCGAGTCAAGTTGCGGATCGAGAATGTCTCTGCCAAGGTGGAGTTGGAGGCGAGGTTGGAGAATGTGGTGGCTATGGTTGATGATGTGCTGAGGAGCATTGATTTGAATCCGATTATTGCTACCCTTGGTCAAGGGGTGGGGAAGATTGTGGATGGGGTGGGGGATATTGTTGGTGGTGATAATGTCAATGATGTGGCGGGTGCGGCGGGGAAGGTAGTTAGGGACGTTCCGCTTGGTTCTAACCTCCCTGTTGATGAGGCTCTTCAACAAGCGGCGGCGGCGGCCGACCTGACCAAACGCGTCCCCGCCACCGGCCATGGGTCAGGGGCAGACAAGGACCCGTTCAACTACAACTTGGAGCACAACATCCTTTACTCCGTCAACGACTATCAGGGAAATAGACATCGCAATCGCCGACTGGATCAGAATGGCGATATCTTTGATGAGTACCTGGATAATGACGGGAATGAGCAGTCGAGACAGGTGGTCGGGTATTATAAGGATGACATGGCGTTTAATGGGCATAACAGGAGTATCGAGGTCGATGGGAAGGTTAAGGAGTTTGAGCTGCAGTATGAGTATAAGCCGTTCCCGGGGATTGAGGCGGTTAGCTGGATTTATGTGGATACGGAGGGCAAGGTGGTGAGGACGAAGGTCATTTTGGAGGCGCAGGGCGGAGGGATGAGTACGGTTAGCAATGATTCGGAGGAGTAGTTGGGTGATGTGGTGGAGGGGTGTCTTGGATGGTGATCCCCTGGTTTTGCTGGTGGTTCTGTGGATGCGTTGTTGAGAGAAGGGGAAACTGTTGTTCGTTATCATAGCGGGAAAATCCGATCTGTGGCATCGGAAGTCTAGACTGTACCTCCATAACTTCCAATGTTGAAAGAACTTCCAAAGTTGAAGGCATTATAATATAGGGTATTTTACCGAGACTTCGGTCGGGTCCGACACTTCAAAGTTTTTGAAGTTTCAAAGTCCTTCTTTCCTACCTCTACCTTCCTTCCTAAATATCGCACCTCCCCGTTATAACTAGAAAGACCCAACCTCGAAGTTAGAAACAACTATTTAGCTTAGTGGCCAAGTGGTTAATGAAGTAGTTCTTCATTTTCATTCACGCTCGTGACCCTTACTAGATTCTTCTTCGTAACGAAGTTTTTGAATTCGTCCCCAGCCACCCGACTGGCCAAGAGGTAGTTAGCCCTTTGATAGGGTAACCTGGGTTTCTTCAAATACCACGATGCAAATGCAATCTGTAATATTAAAGGAAGAAGATGTCAGAGGAAGAAAGGCGCGGCCGAAGGCCAGCACACGCGAGAATCCCTTTATGGGAATTCTCTAGGTATCACAGGGTTACCCTGTGACTTCCCTATATAGTGTGCACATCCGAGTTCTGCCAGCAAGCAGAACATTGTCCTATCTTTTACCTCAATAGAGGATAGGTTTGGCGGACTTGGCTAATGTGCACGCCTCGCCTTGTCATACTAGGCCTACTTCACGGTGGAGCCTTGCCACGCCTGCCAGAGCCTCTGACAAGGCTGAGCATGGCCAGTGCGATGCCCAGTCAAATCAATCACTGAGCTAATCATACATGTGATGAGGTGACTGCACATACAGTGCAATGGTCCCGCATCACCCTTCTAATAGTATGGTTTTCTACCTAAGTACTTCGACCTTCTGAAAGAAATTTAGAAAGTAAAGTACTTAGGGAGCATTCCTTTTACTTATAGGGCGTTAAATATTGGAATGTCAATATTGGAAGTGACTGCAGGAGTACAAGCTGGCGGTGAAGATCGAACAAGCAAGGGAAGCAGAAGAGCTACTGGGGAGCTCAGATTGATCCTTGAGTCTGGAGAGCGGGAGTATGATCGGGGGACCGAATTGGCCTCGCTCCGCTCCGCGCAACGGAATCAAAGATCGGGCCTCGGGAATGACGGTGAGGTCATACCGAGAGGAAGATAAACACCGAAGGTACGGCGTTGACATGGCGTCGTGCGATAGTGAAGCGGAGGGTTTTCAGCCGGCTACGGTACGGTTTTCCTACCGACTAAGAACGGAAGCAGCACCGCATACCCACAGGGTAGACTATGTAAATAGTTAGCGTGTATAAGACCAATAATAATATTGGAAGTTTTAGTCTGATCCAATGTTTTATTTACATTGAATCCTGGACGAAACATCTGATATTCTAGGGTGCAGATTCCCATTACGATATTTTATAGCAGATACATCAAGATTACCTGTACCACAACCCGTAGTGGGTGTGAGAGTGAGCTCACTACCATCCAACCTGCTGCCTTTGCCAAATGCCTCACCATCCATCATCCCATGCAAAAGAAAGAATCTCCAAAATCTCGATATGACTTGTTGCCACCTTCTACTCCCTTTCTCTCCCTCGACACAAACAAATTCAACCCCTTCTTCCAGAACACCGGGGCATTAGCCCTCCCAGGACCATCGGAACATTCCCCTGGATGTTTGATGGCATTGCCTTTGTGCGTCGGTCTTGCTTCATGCGAAGCTCGGCACGAAACGGGTCCAATTGGCAGTGTCGTATACGCCATCAGGAACTGCCCGGAGACTGGAGAACATGATCGCAACGATCACAAGCCGAGCAGCCGTGTAGATGATCCCGCAGATGATGTTGAGGACTCTCGAGAGTCTTTGTACCCGGATATCCAAATCCCTCCTCGCTTCCTGGTAGGTCTGCACGCTGGGGGGTTCGTCGGCACAACGTGAGAAAACCACTTGGAACACCCTTACAGGCCCTCCATAACGATGCCAATTTCCCAGATATTCCTCTTATTGACCTCTAAGGGCAATATTTTGACCTCCGGATGTTTTCAAGCTGCGTGCAATATTCCAAACGGCGTTGATGTGTTTTTCTGCATCCCGGCTTCTATATCTTGAGGATTTTAACTTCGAGATCGAACTTCGGAGCTTGCCCAACATCTCAACTTCCCACCTTAGTCTTTCCATGTCCCTTATCATGCCTTGCTCAGGATGTGACTTAATCCACGTATCCCCTTCCGAAGTGCTCACTGTCGTCATGAATTCGTGCCACCACTCACTGTTGTCGCTAGAGGTAATCAATGAAATACTGTAGAGCCACAAAGTGTCCCTCATGGCTTCGATCTGCTTCCGCTTGAGGTCTCGAGGTCTATACCGTAGGATTGAGAAGCTTCCAGCCAAGGCAACGACGGGTAAAGTCGTTGACACCAGAGCAGCTATGCGCCAGGCAAGTTGCTCCACCTGCGTAGGGAACTGGAACGACCAAGCTATGCAATGAATGCCGCCGAACACAAGACAAGGCGTTGCCATCAGGACCCAAGTTAAAATAGAGCTCCCGTTTTCGATCCAGAGCTCATCGTTCCTTATACGATCGCGTGGAGAAATCATATCCTCATAACGATGAGGAGGAGGGTTAGGATGCCACAAGCGAGCGCAGAATGGCTCAGTTGTACACTCAACCAGACCTCCTCTTTCTCCTTGATCTAGCACAGTATCAAGTCTTGTTGGCTGCGAGACATCCTTGGGCTTCCACCAATTAGCTAAGTACGTAACTATAGCGAAAACCGAAAAAGACGCCGTTGCAATTTCGAGTTGTGTGACGGGTTGGGCACCCATACTACGTGTGATGAGGTCAAAGATAAGGCGTGCGATTTGAAAAACAGCAATTATCTTGACAATCCAGTCTGCTTTGCCTTTGTCTTTGATATCTTCCGCAGATAGTCGAAGTTCTTTGAGTGGATGACCGAGCCTCCAGTGTTTCAAATCATCATCTGCGAGGTGGTCGCCGCGTACGACGGAATAAGAGTGAGTAAAATATGGCTGCATTCCACCAGAATTTTCTTTCGAAGTCCATTCTTTCATCCACTTCCGTGCGACTATTCCACCCATGTTGGCGTAATATACGTGTGTAAGTGTCCACTTCTGAACTTTCGCTATCGCACTTCCGTTGAAATGTCTGTCCTTTTCTGAGAAGCTCTTTTCGATGAATGTCTTTGCCTCCATTACCAACTTCCCCTCCTCGTACACTGAGGGTACACGTCTTGTGGTTCGTGATTCGTGCTCTCGAGGCATACCCTCAGTTGACTCCTCCGGCGCACCTGAGGAGTCTAAGTTCCGAGTCGAATGATGGCGAAGGGCCGATCGGAACTTTGATAGCCAGGGTATCATTTTCGACATAATCGTAGTGTAAGTTCCTTGACGCCCGTACGAAACGGCCGAATCCCTCCCACAGTAGTAGTCTGTAGAGGATACTCTTCACAGGCTCAAACTCAACGGTCCAAGCCCACAGAACCCAGGCGGAACGGCCATTTTTGAGTCTCACCTCTGAGACCTCTTGGAAGTCACTGGGGCGACCGTCAATGGACATGTACATCCGATCAAGCATTTCTAACGCAAACCGGAGCTCGCATACAGCTTTCGCGAAGATGAACTCAGGAAAGAGAAACGTGATGGCCATCCATTTTGCCTTGCGTCCAACCCGTGTCATGGTGGAATCCGTTATGGCAGGGACATTGAGGTGTAAGACGGTCCAGGTGCAGGCAAAGATTGTCGTCAAACATTCGATGATGATGGTAAGAGTGCCTCTCCTTTTGGGATTGTCCACCCAGTCCACTGTGGCCTGTCGATTGCCATTGGGTAGGGGTGTCCATGTCGGTAACTGGGTGGTCGTTTCTTGAGCTGCGATAAGAACACAGAACCATAAAACGAGGTAAAGCGTGAAGGAGAACGATGACGTTCGAAAAGTCATAACCGCCATCTATCGGTGGAAGGCGTGAATAAAACGCCGTGTCGATACAGGGACGAAGCTCTTCCCCGGCGAAAGGATTCGATGCAATGAGTTGACGTAGGTTGTGTATTGGGAGTGATTCAAAAAGTTTTGACTTTGGGATGTCAAGTTGTCAACAAAAAACTTGAAGAGAGAAGCAACAGAGGACATCATGCAGCAAAAATACAGCTGCAACCAGCTCTCCAGAATTCTGTGAAACCCAATACACCCCAGCCTGACCTTAATGACTTGGCCCAACATGTAAGACAAGTAAAAGCCACTACTGCAAGAGAAAGCCTGCCAAAGGAGTGTCTAGACCTCCTCAATCTCAACTGCACAATAACAGAGCTATCAAGCACCAGCACATGCAGGCCCTCGGACCGTGCATGCAGATGGCGATTACAGTCTTGCATTGCGTCCGTCCTCTGCACACGTCGCAACAATTGGAAATGACCTGCCAATTGCAATCTTTCTTTCTTTCTTTCTTCTTCGTATCAATTAGATTTCCCCCGCCCGATCCACAGTCAAGAGACAGGGACTCAGGCATTGTTCTCCGTTCTCCCCAGTGCAGCCACCATCAGGGATCCCGACCGGAATCCGGATGCCTTCCTCAGGCAAGACAAAACGCAATTGCTTACCAACACCAAAGATTCTCAGCTGAGTTATTGGACAAAGATGTGTTGATCGGCGCTGCCTCTGGTTGCCAACAATATGCAGCGGGTACGCCACATTTTCAACAGAGGCAGTCTGAAACTAGCACATTATGTCAGACCGCAGAACACCTTCCCTTTGAGGCTCGCCACTTGTACTCGACCGTTGACTTGAAATCATCTGGATTGTTGTTCATCTTCTCGGAAAGCAGGCGAAGCGTATAAAGCGCAAGACGAAGTTGGCAGACGGCTTTGGCGAAAATGAACTCAGGGAAGAGAATGCTGGTGGCCATCCACTTAATTTTACCTCTACGCAGAACTCGGGTTTTGGTGGTATCCGTAACAGCGGAAAGGTTCAAGTGTAGGACTGTCCAAGTACAGGCAAAGATGGTCGTCAGGCACTCGACGAGAAGCGTCAAGGTTCCCCTTTGTCGAGGATTACCAACCCATCCGACGAATTCTTGTGGTTGGTTCATGCTGGTATTCGACTGGGAGATGGAGGTTGGCAACGGATCGGAGGCATCTTGACCCTCAACGAGGCTCGAGGTAGCCAAAAAGAGCAAGAATACAAAGTAGACCATGGTGAGTCACAAGTCATCGAGTGCTTTAGGTCAATTGAGCTCGGATGCGCGGAATTGATCCAAGCCTTGAGAGCAAGGAGTCTGATGGAAAACACGGTCGAAAAGTGGCTGAATGACAGCTTGAATGACGAACAGGAGCTGAGAAGTAAACAGAAAGAATGCCAGCGGATGGAGAACAGTGTACAGCAGAAAAGAGGGATGAGCAAGGAACAGGGAACATTTGAGCTGGTTCATTTTACTTTGGGCCGCAAAGCCACATTTAGATTCGCTAGTAGAGACTCTTTTCAAACCAGAATCGTAGTTGATTGGAGCTGACGAATGCCCTCAGCCGAATGCCGTTCAACTACATGCGTGGCTATGCTACGACTTTGGCTGCCACCCACCCACCCTTTTCCATCGTATCGTAACACAGCAGCCCCACGGGCGAATTGTTGGGCAGCTGTGAACATGTCTCCGCGTTAGCGCTAGCCATTGTGATCACTACATGTACATGCTTCTAGCTGGCAGCTGCTAGGGCCTTGAGTTGGCTCGTCCTCAGCTTTTCCACGATTGTCGATATAGGCGCCCGGACACAAGACATCATCTTTTGTGCTCCAATCCGGGACTTTGTCTGGTGCATGTACCTAAGTTGAGTGAAATACGCAGGAAATCCATCTTCTCTTTGCCTTTCATTATCTTCGTCAGTTATTCGCTTTTACGACACGACCATAATATTGCACCTTGAATGTTGTCCTTTCTGATGGTGACGATACAGGTCTAGACACCGGGACACAACGAATCCATGAGTTTTGCTTGGTCAGGAGGAGGTTGACTTGCTCCATATTTAGGTCTTGGCACTTTCCGATTTCCTTTTCTGTTTTCTCAACAGTGGCGCTGAAGTTATTTGCAACTGAACTGCACTCTGAAGTTCTTTCACAGATTCCAAGTTTTCGTACGTATCTGTTGCTGTCTCAGACTGTTGGATCAATCCCCCTCTTCCATTTGGTGACAAATGACAATGCTTTTGTTCTCACCCGCAGACCAGACACCTTCGTAGCACCTTGATACCTCCCGTCAGCTCACCTCTCTATCCTCCCTCTTACACCATGGGAGTCTTTTTGCCTAAAAGCACAGTTCCATGCTATAAACAAGGCATATATCAAGCTTTCCATACATTTGTACCGTATTTCTCCCTCCACATAGCCAAATCACTCCATTGCCTCCTCACTGTCCATGAGTTCAGTGTTCAGGTCCTAAACATCATGCGACCCCGAAGGCCCGAAACCTAGGCACAACACCACAAACAGCATCGCTGTTCAATTATAGACAAGCAATAACGGCAGCCTTGATATCAGAGACCATGGAACCAACAGCCCAAACAGATTGGCCAAGCAGGCGACTGTTGACATCGTATTTCCCACAGGGTGTGCTTCTCCAAACTTGACAGTGTCTTCTTCTTCCGACATCACCACATCAACAAACCCGAACCCACCATATCAAACCACAAATTTGATCGTAACCACCTGGCAGAAAAGCCCACCTCTATGGTGAACCACCATTAAGACCACATATTCTTGTAAGACAAGGCAACAGCACCATCGCTCTCATCGCCATCATTCATAAGCCCGCGCTAACCCAGCAGCTAGCAGATATCATCAAAAGAACTAAACCACTTGCGCGATGTGTCACCAAATCCGCCAGCTGCACACAGTATGCGGTCATGTCGCCAAGCGCGAGATCCCTTGTGAGGCCGACGCTTCCACCCCCAAGAAAACACCTCCTGAACCATGGCCTCCCGGTGTCGACACAGGGAAGCAAATGAAAGACGCCTTCCTGACCTGGTGTCTCAAGTCGCTCAAGCCCGTCGCCACCAAGACTCGCCCCCGCTCCTCAACATGCCGCCCGCCTCTAACCCTCCTTCACGAGGTCGAATACGGTTTCTGTCTAAAGTGCCGGGAATCCTACGAGACATATGCCGCCAACACCCTCACGAAGAACTCCCAAGATCCGACGAGATCCGCCGATGTTGTTCTAGCGTATTAGGAATACAAGAACAGGTTGCGGTGGAGCCTCCCCGTTCAGGCGGGAAGGGTGCCGGCGGAGTATGTGTTTCGTATGCAAGACTCCAACAGTGGACGATCAGCAGGTGCTGAGCTCGAAAGACAGGAGCTGCTCATGCTTCAGCAAGTGACTAAGATCATTGGTATGGACATGGGCGACGGTGGCTCTGCTTCGAGGCTGAAGAAAGTCAAGGAAATGAGACGAAAGACGCTGGAATGGGCGGAGGAAGGCGATAGCGTGCGGAGGAGAAGCGAAAGGGAGCGAAAGGCCGAAATGAAGAAGATAGAGGTGGAGAAGAAGTGCGAGAAGGAGAGGCTCCAACAAGAGAGGCTAGAACAGGAGAAAATTGAGAAAGAAAGACTCAGAGAGGAGAAGATTGAGAGGAAGAAAAGACTCGAGGAGGAAAGATTCGAGGAGGAGAGAAGATTTAGGAAGGAGAAAAGGCTCGAAATCAAGAAATGGCTCGGGAAAAACAAAAGCTCGAGAAGATCAGAACTTTGAGAAGAGCCTCAAGAAGGAAGGAAAAGAAGAGAAGAAACAAAAGGGCGGTAAGGACAAGGGGAAAATCATGGTGGCGATTGAAGACCTCGAAGGAAAAACGCTAATTGAGTGCGAGAGTGACGAAGAGAGTGACGACGAGAGTGACGACGAGAGTGACGACGAGAGTGACGAGAGTTACGACGAGAACGCAGAAGAGGATGGATACAGGAAAAACGACAAGAAGGATGACAAAAGGAACTATAAGATGAAGAAAGTCGAGAAGGTCGAGAAAGTCGAGAAAGATAAAGCCAAACCTAGCCCTGAAGTATTGAACAGCAAGTAATCAGAGGGTATAAAGAATCAGCGCACAAGACAGTCGGAAACCAAGCCAAGGGGTCTATATATACCTCTGCCACAGCATGGCCACACAACAGACGAGAAAAATTCCCGCAACAAAAAGGCCACGCCTCTCGGCGTCAGTCCATAGCCAAAGGAGAAACCAGTGGAGGGGTCCTCGCCCTTGCCTCGTCCTTCACCAAAGTCCAGCAACGGAACCACTAAAAGTGGTGGGCCCAAGAAAAAGCGAAGACGTGTCTCGTGGGCGTCGCCCGTCCTGTCTCGGGTCAAGATAATCGAGGCCAGGGAAGTTCCGGAGTCAAAGGAGGGCCAAAGCAAGACCGAGCACAGGCCTCCCATTGTTTCGGAGGACAACAACACAGAAAGAGCCGTAATCGAACCCCCACTCCAGGAAGGACGCTCGAATCCACCCTCAGTTAATGTTGAACCTCCTTCAAGTCCTCGGAGTCCTCCCCCTCTTCAGAAAGAGCCCTCGAAATACTCCTCAGTAACTGTTGAGCCCCCTTTCAAGTCCCCGGAGCTCTCTTTTGGAAACATCAAAGTCTTCTCCACCATCGTCAGATTTCTCGGCCCCAAGGGATAGCGTGAATCAACATCGGACGCAGACATATTCAACAGCAATTCCTCCGGTATCGTTAAACCGTCAAGGGGCGATCAAAGTCAGGAATAAGCCCAATAGCAAGATTTCCATCCCAAGACTGGAACCTACACTTCAACCCAAGGCCATTCCAACAAGACACGTACCTCATGCGGTACCGCGGGCCCAGACAAATTCGCCCAGATTAGCTCAGCCCCAACCCGTCCGACCGCAGAATATCTCTTTCAAGGAGCGAGTGGCATTTTTTGAGGGTCAATTGGCTCCGCAAGGTTCGTCATCGAACGGCACATACACGTCTGGCACCCCAAGCTCACCGGCGTTGTTTTTCCTAACCTCCAAAACCCATCAAGCCAGGAGGACCGTCATCGGTCCACCAGCGGCCTCATCAACAGCTTCCTTCCACACAACACGGACGCACCAATCTGACGGCTCCGGAAGTCGCGGTATTCCGTCGGATACCTCCTCATCAACTCCGTCGTTCTATACCGCTCGAACACATCAGAGCGGCAGTAGCGGAAACCCTGAGCAAAGTGTTTCGGCCGCCCTCTCGTCTTCTTCGAGCATGAAGGCGCAGTAATCGCGGAGTGCCTACACCGAAAGATGGGAAGAATTTCTCGCGCACGGTTCGTTGGATTTGCCGTCAAAATACACTGGCCCGGGAATCAGGTATCAATTCTGCGGATGCTCAAGCTGTGTCTGGGCAAAGACGAGCGAGGGGAAGAGTGACCGATAGGCGGATCTTGGGGTCTTGTCGAGGAGGAATGGAGGGAAGGTGAGAGGTAGTTCTGGCTGGGTGTCGACGGAGGGGTCGAGAAAAGTTGGTGCGTCACTACGTCAGGGACGATGGGCCGTAGTTTAGGCAGTTGCAAGCAACCTGTGACAAGGGCTGTGTGCAGGGCTTGGAACAGTAGTTCAATTCAGCTAATAAACTACTTTGGTCTCGAAAGCCTTGTTGATCTTCCCATCCTCCAGGAGAAGGTTGGGCCTCAAGGCATTCTTATGCCAAAGGAGAATCGGTACGTNCCTGTGACAAGGGCTGTGTGCAGGGCTTGGAACAGTAGTTCAATTCAGCTAATAAACTACTTTGGTCTCGAAAGCCTTGTTGATCTTCCCATCCTCCAGGAGAAGGTTGGGCCTCAAGGCATTCTTATGCCAAAGGAGAATCGGTACGTACTTGAGGTACGTATCAAGCCTTGTCGCCTGAGGCTTCAAGGCATCCATCTAGCAGTCTGCATACCTGTGGATTTTCTGAATGCCTTCATCCATTCTCCATCTTCCTTCTGGCGCTGTCCTTCATCCGGGCGCCCTGCTTCTTGCTTGATTGGCTGTGGTTGCTTCTGAAATGACTGGGAATTGTCTCATGGTGTCTTCGGCACTTCCATGGTTGGCTTGCTAGCCCGATGGTATCGAGAGGGGTTCGGGTAAGCAGTGCCAGTGGCCGAGGGTCCGGCCGAGGTGGGTATTGCGGCCGGAGGCCACCGAGCATCTCGAGGCTAATGCCAAGCGTTGAGGCTCTGCTGAGCCTTAC